>CM044903.1:2063059-2372976 GCA_024500145.1 Gentiana dahurica var. dahurica
CTATTTTCTTATTTTCATCCAATAACTTATAATTTAATAAGTTAAATAAGATATAAAATATATATATGAATTATTAGAGAATGATATCCCAAAGTGACTCTTCATTGGATAGTTTAAGCCGAATGGGATCACATCATAATCAATGCCCTCGGCCTGATTTCACTTGGCTACTAAACGCGCCTTATGGCGCTCTAGACGCCCGTCCGCAAGTTGTTTGGTGCGGTAAACCCACTTGTTGCCAACAATGTTCTTATGGGACTGACGAGGCACAAGATCCCACGTTTGATTTTTCAATAACGCATCAATCTCATCCTGCATCGCATGGCGCCAAATTTGGTGTTTAGAGGCAATAGTGTAAGAGATAGGATCCGAAGTGGAAGTGGTAGCGAGCAGGGCTCGTGAGTTGGGATAGCGAATGTAGTCAGGCATTTGTTTGGGTTTTAGTGTGTTGGTTTGGGTGCGGGTAATCATACGAGGTGGATTAGTTGGAGGTGGAGATAAGGCGTCGGTTAGGCCAAGGGAGGGTGGTGAGGTTGGTGAATAGGTGTAGACGTAGAAGGGACGAAGATGGGTAAAGAAACCGTAGTGGAGGGATGAGTAGTGGAAGTAGGAGAGGGAGTATATGGAAAGAGAGTTTCATCGAAAACCACGTGACGAGCAATATAGATGCGGCCTGTGGCAAGATCAAGACATTTGTAGCCATAATGGGTGGGAGAGTAACCCAAGAAAACATAGGTGACGGATCGATAGTCGGTTTTGTGGTGGTTATAAGGGCGCAAATAGGGCCAGCATGCACAGCCGAAAACACGGAGGAAAGAGTAGTCAGGAGAACGGTGGTAAACCATTTCATAAGGAGTTTTGTAGTTGAGAGTTTTGGTGGGAAGGTGATTTATGAGGTAAGTGGCAGTGATGAAAGCATCCTCCCAGTATGGAAGGGGAAGATTGGCCTGGGCAAGTAAGGTAAGGCCAATTTTGACAATTTGGTGATGCCGGCGTTCAATAGCACCGACTTGTTCATGGGTGTGTGGACACGAGCGGCGATTTTGGATGCCTAGTGTAGTAAGGAGTTGAGAGAGGCGACGATATTCACCTCCCCAATCGGATTGTAAGGCTTTTAGTTTAGTAGAAAATTGCCGTTCAATTAAGTTAGGAAAGCGGGAAAAATTGTTTGAACATCAGATTTAAGTTTTATCAGAAAAGGCCAAATATATTTGGTAAAATCATCCAAAAAGCTAACATGATAACGAGACCCGTAGGTCGAAGTTTCATGACAAGGACCCCAAACATCACTATAAATCAAATCTAACGGTGCATGAGAAGTAAAATATGAAACATAAAGAGTTTGACGATGGCTCTTGGCCAGCTGACAAGGGGCACAAACACTAGGAGGTGCCTTATTGGAAACTTGAAAAGGAAGATGCTTGAAAACTTGTTGGAGCACTGGGAAGGATCAATGCCCAAGATGACGATGCCACGTGGTGGATGAGCATTGATTGGCGGGAGAGGGCGTGTGGTGGAGGACGGCTTGGCTGAGGAGAGAAGTAGTAGAGCCCATCTTTGACTACACCTCTAAGAAGGATGTTGCCCGAGTAGTCCTTCACAACAAAAAATGTGTCATGAAACTCGAAGAAAACATATCAGAGGTAAATTTGTGGACTGAAAGGATATTTTTAGCGAGGGAAGGGGACACAAGTATATTAGATAAATGGTAGGTGCGGGAGGGGGAAATAAACGAAGAAGAACCAGAGTGAGAGATGGGTAAACCTGTACCGTCTCCTATGTGTATTTGATCAGTGCCGCCATACGGTTCAGAGGTGAGATTGAGGTTACGAAAATCATTCGTGAGATGTTGCATTGCCCCAGTGTCAGGAATCCATGCAGGAGGAGTGACAGGATGTTGTTCTGGATAGGGGTACGCAGCATAAGCCTGTGGTGGTCGAGGAGCAGGAGGCCGTGGGTTGGAGCCACGGGACTCCTCATAACGCCAATAGAAAACTTGAGCGATGTGACCTGTTTTAGCACATATCTGACACTTGGGTAATGGATCATTCGGGTTGGAGGGAGAGGGTTGTGATGGACGAGGTTGACCTCGGCCACGACCACCATGCCCCCGGCCTCTGTTGTTCCCGTTACCATTATCTCGGTTGCGGGTATTAGACGAATAATTTGCAGAACCATTCCCATAATTATTTGAACCAGTACCATAATTGTTGGAAAATGAATTATTAACATGCGAATAATTACCAGCATAGTTCGCAGCGATGGAGCCGGATGGTGGGAGCGGCGTTGGGGAAGCAGTGACAGCAACTGGCCGGTAGTTGTTAATTCTGGCTTCGGCAGTGAGAAGCTGGGAGTATAATTCATCAAGAGAGAGAGTCAGCTGAACAGAGAGCATGGTGACAAGGGACTCAAACTCAGGTCCTAAACCAGCGAGGAGATATGCAATGATGTCTTCATCGGAGAGGGGGTGGCCGGCGAGTGAGAGTTGATCGGCAATATTTTTAATTTTGAAGAAGTAGTCGAAGGCGGTGCTGTCGCCTTTGCGTGTTGATGCCAGAGAGGTGCGGAGTTGGACCATTTTTGAGCGGCTTTGAGACGCAAAGGAGGTGGAGAGGGCCAACCAAATTTCCGATGATGTTGTGGCCGTATAAACTTGCAATAAAACGTTATCAGTGAGAGAAGAGGTAATCGTAGATAGTATAAGATTGTCGTTTCGAGTCCACGTTGTGAAGGCTGGATTCACAGAGGTGGTTGCAGCGGCACCTTCGCCGGTGGTGATGGTTGACGGCGGCGGTGGTATGGTTCCATCCACATAGCCAAAAACCCCATGTCCTCACAAGTATGTGACGATTTGTGCTCGCCAAAGGTTGTAGTTTTGACGTGTGAGTTGTGTAATACGGATAGCAGTAGAAGGGGTGAAGGAGGGGTATTGTGCAGCGGCGGCGGCGGTGGTTTCTACTACCACTTCAGACATGGCGGCGGCGGCTGTGCTAGTTTTTTTTTTGATTAGAGAGGCTCTGATACCATATTAGGTTTTAGAAAGGTAATTGTATTTTCATTGATTGTAAAAATGTATTACAATGGGTATTTATAGGCACAGTTATATTTCCCTTAGGTTAAATAAATAATACAAATAAATAAAATATTCTACACTATTTGTCTTCGGTGATAATATTCTCGACACCTAAGAACATACCTTTTTGGAAACAAGTAAATATCAGAATGAATGCAAAACATAGTACAAATGTGTAATATTACGATTCTCGAGAAATGGCAGACGTGTCAATTTGTGACAACGAAATATTATGTTTATTTCTTTTATTGATTTAAAGTTTATAATTGAATAAGTATATATATATATATATATATATATATATATATATATATATATATATATATATATATATTTTTGAAATATATATATATTCTTCTTTTGGGACTGAAATGTAATTAAGGGAAATGAAAAGTAATTAATTACAATTAATTAGTGGGAGGTTTTATTTGGGAAATAACCTCTCCACTAATCATAAGTCTATCAGAAAGTTTAACGTAAAAACTTCTGAGTTGAGAGCAAAGGGAGAAGGCAAAAAGGCTTTCTCAAATTTGTGACTCGTTGCTACTCCGTATTCAGATTTAACTAGAGCAGGAACATCGTAAGAAGGCAAGGATCGTTCTGATACTAAGGTTGCCATATTTTATCAAAGGTATGAAATTAACCCTGAAAGAGTTTCTTCATGTTTGATCATTTTTGGCCGAAAGGAATTGTGTATTTCGTAGCTTTGAGTAGTTAGAAGCCTTGATCCTAATTAGTTCCTGAATTGGTTATGGATCAATTAGGTTTTTGGGTGGGAGTTTGAGAAGTGCTACAAACTTTTGAAGTTTGCCTTGAAGTTTTGCTTGAAACAAGTAAGAAAAATCTTCTCTATTGTTTTGATTATGGTTTGGTAAAGTAAAGGTTTGATGTTTGGGGATAATTGGATGTCAATTCCATGTATAATTCTTACCTTGTTAATGTGGGATGTTATATGCTGGTAAATTGGTACTTATATGCTGTTTTGATGAGTACATGCTTGAAGAACATGTTTGGATCTATTAGGGATTCGATAAAGTGTAGAAAACTGTGTTTTTTGGGTGTACTGTGCTTGGTGCGTGCGCGGGATTTTTTTCAATATACCACCCATTCTGTGTGCTATTTGTCAATATACAACTTTAAGCCAATTTGGGTTCACTATTTTCGTTCATATCCGGGGATTTTTTTCATGAATGTGTACGATCTTAAGGTACACAAATCCCCTATTGGGGTTCCCCTTCCCAATTAGGGTTTAGAAGGCTGCCTGATGACGGTCAAAATATACTCATAAAAGTCATCAACGTTATCCTTAAATCGAGCCTAATAATATGTATTTTATGTTAAATCACATGTTTATAATGTTTATTTAATGTTATGTGATTTATAGAATATAATTTGGTATTTATCCGTTTTTATTATTTAAATATGATTTATTGTGAGATAAATATTGATTTTGTAGATTGAGATAAATTGGAGGATATTTACAAATGGAAGAATTAAATCTCAAGATAAATCGAAGAAAATTCGGAGTGCATTGAAGATAAATACCGGATCAGCGCGAAAAGAGGAGTAAGGAATGGCAAGAGCCAGCGAGCCAATCAAAAGTTGATGGACTCGCTGGCAGCAAGAGGTCAGTTCGCTGGGGGCGAGTCCCATTCAGCATCCAGATTAGCTTGGAATTATCCTAACGCGTTTTTACACTTCATTTGGATTTAGGAAACCTAATTTAGATCAGTTAAGGCTTATCCTAACTCGATTTTTACTCCTATATATACTTGTTCTAGTTCATTAGAAAAAACACACCTTAGACACTTCTCTCGAATTATAATAAAGTTCTCAGTTTTCCTCAGAGTGGTTTTTATACAAGTTCTGCAATAATGTAAGTTCTTGTATTTATTTCTTCTTAGTTCTTTATAATTAAGTCCCCAATTATTGTTTATCGTTTGAGATTGTTTGTCCTTAGTTAAATGATGTAGATCTAGGATTGTGACGTGAGGCAGTAAGGATTCCTCGTCTATAAGGATCCACACGCCCACGCCTATGTCTCGTGATCTATGTATGACTTTACTTTGATCAATAATCGTGTTTCTAGTCGATCTATATAATTGCTTTATGAATCTCTATTTTGTCCGTTACGTATAGAGAAACGCTAAGATTTAGGTTTTCGCCGCGTCAATCTAGCTACGTCTTTATGGTGTGATTGTCCACCAAAAATTTCTTAGCTTAGTAGGTATGGCTACGGCTACGTTGCTCGTCTGTTTTAATTAGCGTATGATTAGAAAATATCAATATAGGGCTCCTAGGTCGGCTCATGAAATGATCTTCCGGGACTTTCAGCGAGATCTAGATCTGTTCTGTATTAGGGAATTGAGCTCATCTAGTTATACGTAAATCGTAGATTAACATGAGACCGTGCAGGTAATTGTTAATGGGACAGAGACTGATGCGATCGCTTAGGAAGTATGCCTAACCACAGGAATGTTGCCTAGGTGAGGAATACGGTTAATATCGGCATCCCTAGTTTTGTAAGCATGCAAGTTATATGAGATGGAGGCCTACGAAGCGAAGTCATGTAATGTAGCACAGTGATCTAGATGGCCTACCCGGAGCTAGATCTAGTTTAGGGGATGACTCCCGTAGCCAATATAAAAGAAATATGAATCGGGTTAATAGTTCGTGAGTCTAGTTTAATTATATAGAATCTCTAGATCCAAACGATAACATAATAATTGGAGAGGTTAATTACGTTGTTTGTGTCGTGTCCTTTATCTTTCTTGTCTTTTGTTGGTCGTAGACCGCCTCTGTGTGCTTGACATGAATGATTAATTGTTTGTATATAAATGATCCACAATTGGTTCCCTTTGGGATCGACCTTGATTCGCTATAGCTATACTACGATGGACCTAGTCCTCTTGCTAGTATTGGTTTATGGTGGTCAAGTATTTTATTATCACTTGATCTACGTCATCAAGTTTTTGGCGCCGTTGCCGGGGAACCAACGGTCAATTTTATACATAAAGAATTTTTTTTTATTCATGTTAAGTTTTCTGTTTTAGAGTCTGTTTTTACGTTTTTGAGTCCCTCTGGTTGTCTGCTCTGTGTAAAAATTACAGTTTCTAAAAATAAAAAAAATTAAAAAAAAATGGGTTCTCTCCCAGCGAGACTGCCTCTCGCTGCCAGCGAGCCTGGTCAGTTTTTTAGGAATTTTGTGTGTCTGTTTATCTCTGTATGTTTAATCCGTAGGCCTGATAGAAGCATGGGAAACCATGTTCAAATCAGTCTACGGTCCGTTTTGTTTTTGTTCTGTTTGCAGAAACCAGGGAAGCAATAATCTGAGTCAGTAATTTTTCGTGGGCGCTGAGAAAATAACCCAGCAACATGTGGAGCTACGAATCTACGATGGGAAAAGCAATGGAAGCAGTACCTTTAAAGCACCAAGATGGATCCGAGATAATAAATATTAAAAGGTTCGAATTATTAGTGGTACAATGTTGAAGGCAGGGTACTACCTCTTTTGCTTATGTTTTACTATCTTTTGGTTTCTTGAGCATAAGTTAGCCTATACATGAACCTGAGTATGAATCTTAGCCCGGAGTTGGTTTGTAAGATTAATTTTATTAGTGTGGAAGGTTCTGCCCCAAATCTGTCTCATCTAGAGGGTGTAAGGAAACATGTAGTAGTTGAAGGAAGCAGTGAATAAAGAATACCTTGTAGTTCTGTTAAAATCTCTTTGTCCTATGCATGAGATTGCTTCTACTGGCCATGGGAGCACCAATTTGTGTAGTTTTAAGAATTCGCAATCTAAAGAAGACGTTGAGTTTTGAGAGAGCATAATGAAGCAGCATTATAGAGGATGTGATTAAAATAGGTCACTAGGACTAAATCTGCATAGAATTCACTCATTCCTAAAACGAGAGCCGAGGTAAGAGATTTGTATAAATGTTATGGATATATGTCGTTTCCTAGGTCTCACAACCAAGGGAAGGGTATTAATCCGCACAAGAGACGAGCCCACCTCTTATAGTGCTCAAAGGGTCAAAATCTGGCGAGCTATGAAGGATAACTGACAAGGATACTTTTTGGAAAGTCGAGCTGATGACTTTAAACTCAGAACTACTTCTTTAAAACCCTTAGGATTTTTAGGTTTTCCTTTCTTCGAGTCAAATAAGTGTAACGTGACATATGTTGAGGTTTTTTATTTTACCGTGTTCCAATGGCCATTAGGCTAAGGATGTGCAAAACTGTTTTACTCAATATAGGCCACGTGAAGTAGAGTTTCGTAGGAGAGTCGAGAAATTGCTTAAGAAAAGGAAATTTAGCAATCAACCTTAAGATGGAAGCATTAAGAGAGCTTGAGAATTATTGAAAATGTAACAGAGAATGATTGGTGTAAACCGGAACAATTTTGGTCAACTCCCAAAACTTTTTAGAATGGCGATCCGAGTGAAAATCCAAAGTTGTATGCAATTCGTTCTGCAACTATCCTTATACTTTCCTTTATACATTTTCACCCTTCAAACTTTTCTATTCTCTCACAGATTTGCCCCAACAGTTCGCATTTCTAACCATTCTTGCATCCCTTCTCTTTCTTTCCATCTATTTCACTCTCCCACCCTACCCAATCCCTTCAACAATACCTACCCAAACCCAATTCCTTAACCAATTTTCAACCCACCCAAAACACAATTTCTGCCCCATCCCTATATTATCTTTTCATACCATCCTTATATATCTTTTTCTAAACCCATCATACTCTCAATCTCCATTTTGTTTACAAAATACCCTTGTGTTGCGGAATTAGAAATATTGCTAAGTTTTAATGATTATTTTTTATCATTTTGGTTTTCATGATCCTAGCTGGGGTAAGTGTAGCTCTGAACCTAGCTAGATTTTATAAGTTTTTGGTTCGATCGAAATACAACTTCTCTTTCTACCGGCAGATTTCAATTTCGCAATTTTTCTGACCCTTCCGGCACATATAGATGATGAGTTTTGTTCTAAAATATCACACCGATCCCACCTTGTTGATGACGTTGAGACCTTCTACGTGATAAATTGGGTGATTAGTAATTTCGAGGATAAGCTACATCTCCCTAAGTTGTTGATATCCAGTCAAAACGTGAAGCGTCTGCGCTAAGTATCTGATTTTATCTTTAGCCTATAGGTCACATTCAATCTGTTATACCTTACCAAGTTTCTCTTTTACACTGGACTGAATACATGGTTGATCCAGTCAACCTCGTGTTTTCCCACATGGGGTAATGCTTTTTGATATTTGTCTTCTCCACCCAGGTTCAAGAATATTTATGCGGTGGAGGATATCGATAATAACTATCATCTTTAGTTGCTTGTTTATTTTTCTTTCTATTTAGTATATTTTCCTTTGTATCGAGTCTGTTGTCAGTCATAATGTTGTACTAAAAACATGTCGGGATTACTAATTTCAATGTTTCAGATATGTAATCGTTTTAAGGACTTAAAGATGTTTAAGGTTTAATGTATTCCTTTTGTTTTTCGATTATTATCTTTTATGAGCTAACGCTGTAACGAGTTTCGTGCTTTTTTGAAGAATTATTTTGCAGCGATAAAACTTCTTGTTCGATCTCCGGTTTTCTTGTATTCCCAGAAGTTCCTCGACGTGCTTGGATTACTCCGATTTTCTGCATCTACTTGAGAGCCGTTTCCAGAGCTAAGTCTTTTTCTTTTCTCATTTTTCTTTGTCATTGGGGACAATGCCATGTTTAAGTGGGGGGTAGGAGACTTAGCTACGATGTGTTATATAATTTATAATTAAAAGAAACGGTACAGTAGAAAGTAAAAAAATTGAATAAATGCCATATTATTTATCTCGTAACTTTTGAATTGTGAGTTCTTAAACATTATATTGATAGGAAAGGAACCAAGTTGCATGACTACGTGCTCATTTTATACTTATGTGAATGTAAATTTAAGGATATTCATGCCGACTGTTGCAAGTAGTTATTTATTATTCGATTACTCAATTTGAATCGACGGATACCGCACGAATTATAATAACTGACGAAATTATGTGTACATTGCGTAGATGATTGGTTATGTGAACTTAGTGTCGATATTTATCTGCTAATTTATTCCTATCTTCTGGCCATTAAAGCGGAGTAATAAGCTTGAGAATTATCTGTGTTTTAACAATGCTTTAAACACTGGGCTTGTAGTAACATTACCAAAGTAGCCTCGCGCTTGTGGTAATATTCAATGCTATTGACCAATCCGTGAGAGGAGGATTCTTGCAATGCATAATTTACTTTTAAAGCAAGTTTCTTACTTGAAATGTGTTAATGCTTGAAATTATGAAAATGCGAAAAAAAAATTCAACTTTTTAAGAGGCTTTGAGTATTTTCTCGATCTCCGAGTCCAAAAACCTCTTAGATAACGCTCTTGCTTATTGCACCATGTCTTTATCCATGCGAGGCCTAAGAAGTGGGAATACTGATGTTGGTAGGTTGAGATTGCGAAGTTAGCATAAACTCTAATCTTGCCACGATTATATAAAACTAAATGCAAATGCACACATCACTTCGATTCATAGCGAGTAGCGAATAATGGATACCTTATGAGCATAAATGGTATGAGTTGACTCGAGTTTCTTGTGTAAGTATGATTCGACCATGGAAAGTGTATTCTTGGGGAATGTCTTATCAATGCTTTGTTCGGGACGATCAAAGTCTAAGTGGGGGGTAGTTGATGACGGTCAAAATATACTCGTAAAAGTCATCAACGTTATCCTTAAATCGAGCCTAATAATATGTATTTTATGTTAAATCACATGTTTATAATGTTTATTTAATGTTATGTGATTTATAGAATATAATTTGGTATTTATCTATTTTTATTATTTAAATATGATTTATTGTGAGATAAATATTGATTTTGTAGATTGAGATAAATTGGAGGATATTTACAAATGGAAGAATTAAATCTCAAGATAAATCGAAGAAAATTCGGAGTGCATTGAAGATAAATACCGGATCAGCGCGAAAAGAGGAGTAAGGAATGTCAAGAGCCAGCGAGCCAATCAAAAGTTGATGGACTCGCTGGCAGCAAGAGGTCAGTTCGCTGGGGGCGAGTCCCATTCAGCATCCAGATTAGCTTGGAATTATCCTAACGCGTTTTTACACTTCATTTGGATTTAGGAAACCTAATTTAGATCAGTTAAGGCTTATCCTAACTCGATTTTTACTCCTATATATACTTGTTCTAGTTCATTAGAAAAAACACACCTTAGACACTTCTCTCGAATTATAATAAAGTTCTCAGTTTTCCTCAGAGTGGTTTTTATACAAGTTCTGCAATAATGTAAGTTCTTGTATTTATTTCTTCTTAGTTCTTTATAATTAAGTCCCCAATTATTGTTTATCGTTTGAGATTGTTTGTCCTTAGTTAAATGATGTAGATCTAGGATTGTGACGTGAGGCAGTAAGGATTCCTCGTCTATAAGGATCCACACGCCCACGCCTATGTCTCGTGATCTATGTATGACTTTACTTTGATCAATAATCGTGTTTCTAGTCGATCTATATAATTGCTTTATGAATCTCTATTTTATCCGTTACGTACAGAGAAACGCTAAGATTTAGGTTTTCGCCGTGTCAATCTAGCCACGTCTTTATGGTGTGATTGTCCACGTAGAATTTCTTATCTTAGTAGGCATGGCTACGGCTACGTTGCTCGTCTGTTTTAATTAGCATATGATTAGAAAATACCAATATAAGGCTCCTAGGTCGGCTCATGAATTGATCTTCCGGGACTTTCAGCGAGATCTAGATCTGTTCTGTATTAGGGAATTGAGCTCATCTAGTTATACGTAAATCGTAGATTAACATGAGACTATGCAGGTAATTGTTAATGGGACAGAGACTGATGCGATCGCTTAGGAAGTATACCTAACCACAGGAATGTTGCCTAGGTGAGGAATACGGTTAATATCGGCATCCCTAGTTTTGTAAGCGTGCAAGTTATATGAGATGGAGGCCTACGAAGTGAAGTCACGTAATGTAGCACAGTGATCTAGATGGCCTACCCGGAGCTAGATCTAGTTTAGGGGATGACTCCCGTAGCCAATATAAAAGAAATATGAATCGGGTTAATAGTTAGTGAGTCTAGTTTAATTATATAGAATCTCTAGATCCAAACGATTACATAATAATTGGGGAGGTTAATTACGTTGTTTGTGTCGTGTCCTTTATCTTTCTTGTCTTTTGTTGGTCGTAGAGTGCATCTATGTGCTTGAAATGAATGATTAATTGTTTGTATATAAGTGATCCACAATTGGTTCCCTGTGGGATCGACCTTGATTCGCTATAGCTATACTCCGATGGACCTAGTCCTCTTGCTTGTATTGGTTTGTGGTGGTCAAGTATTTTATTATCACTTGATCTACGTCATCACTGCCGGAAACAATGGAAACGCGAAAAACGGAGTGGTGTTTTGACAAATAGAGTGGTAGTCCAACAATTACCATTCAACAAAACTGGTATTTCGACAAGGGTGCCGGCGCGGGCGCACCGGGTGTCCAAAAATTGAAATTCACATACTGTGCCTTGGTGCTGGCGCACCCGATCCAGTGCTAGTTTTGAGCCCTGAGTCTAGTTTTAAGTGCTGTTTCTTGATCTTATAACGTTAAATGAACTTGAATAAGCCTCGATTAAGCTTCCGATGTGTTTAGTTCCGGCACCGGATGTACTCTTCCATAAAGTTGAAGTTCGGGACCATCGGAAATGTATGAATGGCTTATGCATTGATGAATTAGCATTTATCAATGTCTGTGTATGTGCCTAGGGTGTTATGTCTAGAGTCTGAGTGAGGGAGTAGATTTGTTAAGTGAGCTTCTACCTTGAAAACACTTAGGTGGCTAGTTAATGATTAATAATATACATAAGTGTGTAGTAAAAAGAATAAACATCGTACATTCTTGGTAAGGCACTTGTCTATATCGCGATGTGTGGGCGGTCAGATAAAGTGAATAGCTCTACTGGCCTATAATTGGCTAAATGGTAGGGGACTTCGCCGAACGTGTACACTATCGGGCTTTTCCCCCGTGGATATTGGTGTGATCTGTCAATATATTGCAAATGATATCTTGTGGTGGATTTTCACCACGCGTATTGCCCTTGAATGCCGGTGTGAAAAACTTGAGTTAAGTTAGAAACGTTTAGTCACAACATATTGATGAGCATGAAGTGAACCTTAGAATTGAGTCTGTCAAACAAGGATAATTTAATAATGTTGTAAATCTTTTTCTTATAAAACCTAGTTAATGCAATAGCTTTTGTTTCTTGCTGAGTACTTTTGTACTTACCTCAAATGCATGTTTCTTGTGTTTGGGGTTGAGAAGACGAACAGGTTGAACCGGAGATCAATGAAGACTTTTAAGATGATCTTTGATGCTTTTATCAAGATTTTTTGTTTCTAGACTATGTCATTTCCTTCAAAAATTATATTGCATTTCCATTTCAAGACTCGTTGTATTTCATTGAATTCTTGTAAGATACTAGTTGTTTTTCTTTTAAGACATCGTACCGTTGTAAAGTTTATGTATCGTGGTTGTAAGATATCTTTCTATCTTTAGTGGTTGAGTTTCTATTCTTGCTTTTTATTCAAAAAAAAATATACACCCGAGTCCTTTAGCTTCCTCAAATGCGAAACTCGATACGACATAGTAGAGGCTTACGTATAATATAGAATTTATTTTATATTATACGTGCCGAACGTTCCATTTCTGGGTAAAGAATCGCTATCCGGGAACGGGGCGTTACAGTTGGTATCAGAGAGAAGCATCCTTTAGGTATCACCCCTCACCTCACCCGAGCTTCTCACCACCACCTTATATGGTGACCCCTACACCACAATCTCAGCGGGGCCTAACACCGCGACCTCATCAAGAGCAACCTTCACAATGGAATGTGGGAAGTTCGGTTCAGTTTTTGATGGTAAGTGATATTCCAGTGGGTTTTGTACCACCACCAGTGACAGAAGTTTATCCTCCACCACCACCCATAAGCTACCCTCCAACCACAGCTTACCCTCCATACCAACAAACTTTCTACCCTCCACCCGTAAGTTCTCAACCACAACCTACACTCCCTCCATCACCACGGTTTGATCACCATCACGGCCTTGGATACCCACCTTATGGACAAATCAGCCATATCACGCTTCACCACACCAACCAAGTTATCAACGCAATCAACAAGCACCACCTGTGACTCAGCCACAACAACCTCAACATACATATCCACCACCTTATCCACCTCAAACACCACATGTACCCTACGGTTATCCACCCGTTTACCCTCCAGCTTATCCACCGGTTTACCCACCTGTTTACCCTCCGGTTAGCCCTCAAGCGGTTGAGCAAGCAGTACCAGTGGATTGGTACACATGGTTGAAAAGGAACCGTATGCAAGACTTTTATGGAAATGTGGAACCACTCAAGGCTGAGATGTGGTTGAGGAGTTTTGAAAAGGCATGTAGAAATGTGAATGTGCCTGAAGTAGAGATGGCTCAGTTAGCTGCGGGATTTTTGTTGAACACGGCGGAGAGTTCGTTTGATGCATTAGAGAGTAGCCGAGGTAAGATTAAGGATTTGAAATAATTCAAGGAAATTTTCTATAATGATTACTACCCATCAGCGGTTCAGGCAAATCAAGCAAGTTTATTTCTGAAACATAGTCAAGGTCAATACACGACCGTGTCTCGATATACCAATCGTTTCAACGAGTTGGGAAGGTTTTATCCCGAAATAATGAAAGTTGAGCAGAAGAAAATGGCCCTCTATAAGAATGGATTATCTCATGAGATACAAGCCGATATGATGGGAGCTACACCGAGGAATATGGCAAAATTGTTGAACAAGGCCATAGAAGTTGAAACTTTTAAGAACAGACCCTCAGTGATAGTTGGTGCTACGAGAACCTTTGGGGCGAGCCAAGGGAGCAGTCGGGCAGCACCTCAACAGAATGTGAAGAGAACGTCAGCATCACCTTCAGCAAGTGCACCCATTTGTCAGAAGTGCAAGAGACACAATTCGGATGAATGCAAGGCTAGTCCCGGTAGCTGCTACTACTGTTGAGATCCTGGACACTTTGCAAGGAATTGTCCAACTAGGGGAAGTAAAGAAAATCAGGGTCAAGCAAGCGGAAAGGGAAGTTCAAGCCGACCGGTTCGAGGTTTTGCTATGGAGTCAGAGGTTGAGGAGCCGGATGACAATGTTATCTCAGGTACTTTTATTTTGTTTATTCTATGTTATTAAAGAACTATTACAGCACATTCAATCATGTTAAGTTGTATTTGAATGAACGAATTTACATTTTTTTAGGTATGATAATATTAGACAATCTAGCAGATAAGGCTTTGTTTGATACCGGGGTGTCTAGTTCTTTTGTGTCTTCTAAGGTTGCTAAGAAGCTAAACCTACCGGAGGAGGCTTTAAGGAATACATTGGAAATAACTACACCATTAGGAAGAGTTACTAAAGTGACAAAGTTGATACATCAAGTAGACATTCGTGTAAGATCTTACCGTTGCAAGAGTGACCTTACAGTGTTAGACTTTACGGACTTTGATGTTATCTTGGGAATAGATTGGCTATCCAAGAACTATGCACACTTGCACTGTGGAGAGAAGATAGTAACCTTTAAGGTGCCCGGAAAACTTCTAAGACTTTCCAAGGTAATGTGTATAAGCCAAGCAAGAAGCGTCACCCGCTAATCTTAGCAGTTAAGGCTATAAGAGAGTGTCAAAAAGGTTGTGAGGGTTACTTGTTGTATGCAATGGATGTAGAACAAGTTAAGTCTAAGTTTGATGAAACACCTATAGCAAGAGAATACCCCGAGGTATTTCCGGATGAGTTACCAGGTAACATGCCAGATAGAGAAATTGAGTTTGAAATCAAGTTAGTACCGGGAGCAGCACCAGTAGCAAAAGCACCATATAGGATGGCACCAGCTGAATTAAAGGAATTGAAGGCTTAGTTAAAGGATATGTTAGAAAGGAATATAATCCAACCAATTACTTCACCGTGGGGAGCCCCTGTGTTGTTCGTAAAGAAGAAAGATGGTAGCATGAGAATGTGTATAGATTATAGAGAATTGAACAACCACACCATCAAGAACAAGTATCCACTGTCAAGGATTGATGACTTGTTTAATCAGTTGCAAGGAAAAAGATTGTTTTTTATGATTGATCATCAGTTGAAGATTAAAGTGGCAGACATACCTAAGACGGCTTTTAGTACAAGGTATGGACAGTATGAGTCCTTAGTTATGCCGTTTCGACTCACTAATGCTCCTTCAGCATTCATTGATTTGATGCAACATGTTTCCATGCCTTATTTGGATAAGTTTGTGATAGTATTCATAGATGATATCCTTATCTACTCAAAGGATGAGAAAGAACATGAAGAACACTAAAGAATAGTGTTGAAGACTTTGAAAGAAAAACAGTTGTTTGATAAGTTTTAAAAATGTGAGTTTTGGTTGAAGCAAGTCAGTTTTCTAGGGCATGTGATATCTGGGGATGGTATACAAGTAGATCCTGCAAAGATAGAAGCAGTTGAGAATTGGCCAAGACCTAACACAGTTTGAAGTTAGAAGTTTTCTAGGGTTAGCCGGATACTACAGGAAGTTCGTGCAAGGCTTTTCCAAGATAGCCACACCACTCACCAAACTCACACAAAAAAATGTGAAGTTTGAATGGACTAGTGAGTGTAAGACATCTTTTCAGACTCTGAAGGGAAGATTCACTACAACATCAGTTTTGGCAGTTCCAGAGATCTTTGATAACTATGATGTGTACACCGACGCTTCGGGACAAGGTTTGAGTTGCGTGTTGATTCAAGGAGGAAAATTCATCGCCTATTCATCTAGACAGATAAAGGTACACGAGAAGAACTACCCAACGAATGACTTAGAGTTGGCAGCGGTAGTGTTTGCCTTAAAGACATGGAGGCACTACTTGTATGGAATCAAGGAAAGAATCCTCACGGACCATAAGAGTTTAAAGTACTTCTTCACTCAAGATAATTTGAGTATGATGTAGCGAAGATGGTTAGAGTTCATGAATGATTATGACTTGGATATTCATTACCATCCGGGTAAAGCAATTGTGGTTGCAGATGCGTTGAGTAGGAAGCCAGTGTTTGCGGTTTCAGGGATTGAAGATGTGGTAGAGCAGTTAGATGGGCTGAAAATCCGGAGTTTTGCTCGATTGGGAATTGACAGCTCGCAGCACCGTTGTTGGCTAGGTCAGAATTGATGGACGATATTCGAGGTAAACAAGATGAAGACACAGCCTTGGTAGATTTGAAGCTAGTTGCTAAAGAAAAGCCTACAGTTGGATATGTTCTATATAAGAATGGGAACCTTTGGTACCAATATCGTTTATGTGTGCCTAATGTTGGAGGCTTAAGACAGAGAGTCATGGATGAAGCACATAGGATAGCTTTTGCAGTCCACCCAGGAGCTACAAAGATGCATAGATAATTGAAGGAACGTTTTTTGTGGCCTTCAATGAAATTGGAAATAGCTAAGTTTGTGGCTGAATGTGATACGTATCAGAAAGTAAAGGCTGAAAATAGGAAACCAGGAGGTATGCTTAAACCTCTTGATATCCCCGAGTGGAAATGTGATAAGATTACAATGGACTTTATCACCGGTTTGCCAAGGACTAAGAGTGGGCATGATATGATATTGGTCATTGTGGATAGACTAACAAAGTCGGCTCATTTCTTACCAACCAAAGTTGATATGTCATTGAAGAAGATGACTACACTTTATTTGGAAAATATTGTGAAGCTACATGGAGTGCCTATCTCAATTGTATCAGATCGTGACAGCCGGTTTATTAGTCAGTTTTGGAAGTGTTTGCAGAAAAGCCTTGGGCACAATGTTGGATTTGAGTATATCTTTTCACCCTCAAACGGATGGACAATCGGAAAGAAAATTCCAAACACTTGAGGATATGTTAAGAGCATGTGTTTTAGAAGTAGGTGGGTCATGGGATGATTACCTACGTGTGGCTGAGTTCGCTTACAATAATAGTTATCATGCAAGTTTAGGGATTCCACCGTTTGAAGCTCTTTATGTTAGAAGATGTCGAACGCCATTGTTTTGGGATGAAGTCAGAGAGAAGCAACTTACCGGGCCAGAATTGGTTGAGCAAGCTAAGGAAAGGGTTTTGTTAGTAAAGAAGAACTTGAAGGCAGCACAAGATCGTCAGAAGAGTTGGGCTGATGTCCGTAGAAGACCTTTGGAGTTCGATGTTGGTGTTAGAGTTTACTTGAGAGCTTCACCAATGAAGGGTGTTAAGCGGTTTGGACAAAAAGGGAGCTAAGTCCAAGGTATGTTGGAACTTTTGAGATCATTGAGAGAGTTGGACCGTTAGCCTACAAGCTTAAACTACCGAGTCTATGTCAAGAGTTCACAATGTGTTCCATGTCTCAATGTTAAGAAGTGTTTAAAGAAGTTGGATGTTGAAGCTGCGGTTGATCCGGATATCCTCCAAGATAACCTCGCGTACGATGAAAAACCAGTTAAGATTCTAGATAGGAAGGAAAAGATGATCAAGCGACGGATAATTCCTTTGGTATTAGTACAATGGAGAAAACACACAGTAAACGAAGCAACATGGGAAGTGGAAGATGATATGATCACAGAGTTTCCAGACTTTTTGAACTTACCAGGTGCGTTCAAGTTTCGAAGATGAAACTCTCTTAAGGGGGGAGGAATGTAATAATCTGATTCTCGGGAAAGGGCAGACATGTCAATTTGCTAGAACGAAATATTATGTTTATTTCTTTTATGGATTTAAAGTTTATAATTGAATAAGTATATATATATATATATATATATATATATAATTTTGAAATATATATATATTCTTCTTTGGGGGCTGAAATGTAATTAAGGGAAATTAAAAGTAATTAATTACAATTAATTAGTGGGAGGTTTTATTTGGGAAATAACCTCTCCACTAATCATAAGTCTATCAGAAAGTTCAACGTAAAAACTTCTGAGTTGAGAGCAAAAGGATAAGACAAAGAGGCTTTCTCAAATTTGTGACTCGTTGCTACTCCGTTTTTAGATTTAACTAGAGCAGGAACATCATAAGAAGGCAAGGATCGTTTTGATACTAAGGTTGCCGATTTTATCAAGGTATGAAATTAACCCTAAAATCTGAGTTTCGTCACGTTTGATCGTTTTTGGCTAAAAGGAATTCTGTATTTCGTAGCTTTGAGTAGTTAGAAGCCTTGATCCTAGTTAGTTCCTGAATTGGTTATGGATCAAATAGGTTTTTGGGTTGGAGTTTGAGAAGTGCTGCAGACTTTTGGAGTTTGCCTTGAAGTTTTGCTTGAAACAAGTAAGAAAAATCTTCTCTATTGTTTTGATTATGGTTTGGTAAAGTAAAGGTTTGATGTTTGGGGATAATTGGATGTCAAATCCTTGTGTAAGTGCTACCTTGTTAATGTGAGATGTTATATACTGGTAAATTGGTACTTATCTACTACTTTGATGAGTACATGCTTGAAGAACGTGTCTGGATGTGTTAGGGATTCGATAAAATGCAGAAAACTGTGTTTTTGGGGTGTACTGCGCTTGGTGCGGGCGCACCGGGTGTCCAAAAATTTAAATTCACATACAGAGCCTTGGTGCTGGTGCACGAGAACCAGTGCTAGCGCACCAGATCCAATGCTGGCGCACTGGGCAGGCTGATTTCCAGTTTTGATCAGTTTTGATCCCCGGGTCTAGTTTTAAGTGTTGTTTCTTTGTCTTATAACATTAAATGAACTTGAATAAGCCGCGATTAAGCTTCCGATGCGTTTAGTTCTGGCACTGGATGTACTCTTCCTTAGAGTTGAAGTTAGGGACCGTCAGAAGGGTATGAATGGCTTATGCTTTGATGAATTAACATTTATCAATGTCTGTGTATGTTCCTAGGGTGTTATGTCTAGAGTCTAAGTGAGGAAGTAGAGTTGTTAAGTGAGCTTCTACCTTGAAAACACTTAGGTGGCAAGTTAATGATTAATAATATACATATGTGTGTAGTAAAAGAATAAACATCGTAACCTTCTTGGTAAGACACTTGTCTATATCACGATGTGTGGGCGGTCAGATAAAGTGAATAGCTCTACTAACCTATAAACGGCTAAATGCTAGGGGGACTTCGCCGAACGTGTACACTATCGGGCTTTCCCCCGTGGATAATGGTGTGATCCGTCAATATGTTGCAAACGATATCTCATGGTGGATTTAGTGCCTTTGAATGCCGGTGTGACAAACTTGAGTTAAGTTAGAAACGTTTAGTCACAACGTGTTGATGAACATGAAGTGAACCTTAGAATTGAGTTAGTCAACCAAAGATAATTTAATAATGTTGTAAACCTTTTTCTTATAAAACCTAGTTAATGCAATAACTTCTGTTTCTTTCTGAGTACTTTTGTACTTACCTCAGATGCATATTTGTTGTGTTTGGGGTTGAGAAGACGAACAGGTTGAACCGGAGTTCGTTGAGGACTTTGAAGATGATCTTTGATGCTTTTATCATTCTTTGTTATTTCTAGACTATGTCATTTCCTTCAAAAATTATGTTGCATTTCCATTTCAAGACTCGTTGTATTTCTTGTAAGATACTAGTTGTTTTTCTTTTAAGACATCGTACCGTTGTAAAGTTTATGTATCGTGGTTGTAAGATATCTTTCTATCTTTAGTGGTTGAGTTTCTATTCTTGCTTGTTATTCAAAAAAAAAAATTGAAAATATACACCCGAGTCCTTTAGCTTCCGTATATGCGAAACTCGATATGATATAGTAGATGTTTACGTATAATATAGAAATTATTTTATATTATACGTGCCGAACGTTCCATTTCCGGGTAAGGACTCGGTATCCGGGAACGGGACGTTACAAAATGTCAGTAAGAACGAAACAAGTTTCTGAGCAAGAACAAGCAACACCCAGAAAATACTCAAGGAAGGTATAGGCACGAAAAAAGAGGACCTTCGATATTGCGAAAAGCTGCAAATGCATCCCATTTTGATCACAATTAACGTTTGGGCCATGACGCTCCATCAATGCAACGAAGCACCAAAATGATTTTGCTTCATCTATTATTACATACAATATTGGAGAAATGAGATCAACAAAACCAATTATTATTACTGAACGTTTACAATACACACAAGACACGTACACGTCTTTAACGCTTAACATACAAAAAGGAAAATAGCTTGTCTATTTAGTTAGTACATGTTTATTTATCAATCAATCACATCTATACCAAGAAGCAAGGGAAAAGAATGACTAGAAATATACCTGCAAAATATGTGTGTTTTGGATGAGCAACCTATAGCCCTACGATTTTGAATTGCAACCTATAGCCCTACGTACGCTGGTAGCATCTGAGCATTCTATTCCCATGCAAAAGTCAAATGTGAAAATGGAAGGGTTTGTTGTTATGCAAACACTAGATCGTATAAGTTACTCAAATGAATAGAACCTTAAAGGCAACAAGAAAGAATTTCTCATCAGTGTTTTTACCTGAAAACAGAAGATTGCCATAAGAATCTTAAAAAAAAGGAAAAATGAAGCTAGGCCGAAAAACAATAACAGCCTATGGAAGAGGGTTGGTCAAATAAGCAAACACACATGACACATGGGGCCCTTTGTCAAAGAAAGAAATACTAAAGAATTAACAAAACAACAAGACCTAAGTTGTGTACCTGGTCCCGAGTACTCTGTGTTTGCTCTCAAATCATCCACTGAAAGCAATTAACCGAATTAGTTATTGTTGTCCAGTCGGGGTCGATAGCTTCAATGTCATGATATGTAACTTTAGCCCCGAGGATATGCTTGTAAAACGATCGGGTGAAATGACCGTCTAGAAGTTGCCTATCAAATAGAGCTTTGCCAACCTACAAATCAGACAAAGGGTTATGTTTTGAAAATAGTATGTAAATCAAAACGATGACATTAAAAGACTAATAATGCTCACTACACGCCCAACAAATTTGAAGTATGAAAGATGTTCTGTTTGGTAAAAGGTTGATTCATTGCCAACTATCCTAAACAACAATGATCCTTTATCGAAGACTACACGAGAGAGAACCTGATACCACCAGCTTCTTCATCAATTCCGCTACAAGTGTGTACAGAAACACAAAATTTCAGAGACGAGTAACCAAAAGAGAATGGATATATACTTGCATAGAAACTAAAACATGAAGAAAGACAACAGTGTTGCAAATACCCGTCTTTTGCAAGCAATGACCACAAAAAACGAAGCTCGGAAAAGGCAATATCATATCAAGCTAAAGGCATCAATTAATGCGTACCAGCAAATTGTGGAATTGCAACCTAATTTCCAATCACGGTGAGAATAAGCCCATCACCTTAACAATCATAAAGTGGAAATGGAAGGGAAAAAAACACTTAAATAATATTTCACAGAATTAAGAAAACTCAGTTCATGATTTGCCTGCACATTGCTTGTTGGTGATTTAAGTATAATCACAAGCCGTTGAGGTAATCGGGGTTTAGTACAAGGATGGATATACTCGTAACACTTAATTATAAGTTTGGAGGTGCGGAGTGCACGCTTATATAAGTGTATATGAGTATACGGATGGAAAATAAGCAAGTATAGTTCAAGAAATCACTTAAAGGACCGGAAAACCAGTTAAAGGACCAAAAATCAGGTTTTGGTGAAACAGAGTGATAGGCGCCCGCCTGTGGATCTTCAGCATGCCTAAAAGTTGAACAGAAAGTTTGGCGGATTTCTGATGATCACAGGCTGGCCACAGGCGCCCGCCTGTGGCCCGAAAACTGATTTTGAGGTACCTCTTGGTCTTTTTAAGTGGTTATAACCAAGTGATACATTTTCACTTAGTTTGTAACCTTAAAATACGAACTTGTAACTTATTTCTCTGCAATCCAAGTACCATAAAAGGTCCTTTTTACATTGTTGAACATATATACAAGAGATAACAATTGTATGCATCCTTGATCAAGTCAAAAACATCTAAACACTTCAGAATAATCTTTTGATCTATTTTGTATTAGACAAAAGGCAAGGCTCTCAGTCTGTATCTCACTTAAATTATTCGTGATACTCCGGACAAGTTAGGGTTCGAATAAATTTAAGAAGGACAGCGATATACGCGTGACTGCGAGGATCCGTTCTTCATAAAATTTGCAGGTTTTCAAAGCATTGGTGATCAATCAAGACCCTCAAAACTACCACATTCTTCTTAAATTTAATTTTTTTGATCACAATGGTGAATGCAAAGGACATGATGATGAATTTCGGGAAACTTGACAAGTTCGAAGGAGTTGATTTCAGGAGATGGCAAAGGAAGATTCACTTCCTTTTGACGGCACTAAAAGTGGTTTATGTTTTGAGTACTGACATACCGGAGATCGATGATGATGCACCTTTGGAGGAAATGCGAAGGAGAAACAAGTGGGAAAACGATGACTACATATGTCGTGGTCATATCTTGAATTGTATGTGTGATCCGTTATTTGATATTTATCAAGATCTTGCATCTGCAAAAAAACTTTGGAATGCGCTAGAAACTAAATACTTGAATGAAGATGCATCTGCTAAAAAGTTTCTAGTCGGTAATTTCATGAAGTACATGATGGTAGACACACGGTCTGTAATGGAACAATTTAACGAACTTCTACGCATACTAGGACAATTTGCACAGCATAAGATGGAAATGGATGAGGCCATTTCAGTGTCTAGTATCATTGATAAGTTACCACCATCATGGAAAGATTTTAAGCATTTGTTAAAGCACAAAAAGGAAGAACTCTCCTTGGTTGAACTTGGTAGCCATCTGCGCATTGAGGAATCCCTCAAGGCGCAGGAGGGGGTTAAAACCAAGGGCAAGGAAATTGATGAATCCACTTCCATTCATGTGATGGAGGCTGGGGAGAGTTCTAAAACTAACAAAGGAAATACCATGGCAAGAAAAAGAAAAGTCAAATGACAAAGAATTCGGAAAAAGGCCAAAAGGGGCCTGTTGGATTTGTGGTAAGACAGGACACTACAAGGCTGATTGCCAAGTTCGAAAGAATGGTAAAGGCAAGGGTCCAGAGCAAGGGTCGAAAGACCAAGGACCACCACATCATCAAGGTCAGAATGTTAATTATGGTGTTAATTCGGTTATGAATTATGTGCCATTTATTTCTGAAGCTTTTTATATGCAGGATGATGATGTTACGTGGTGGATCGACTCGGGAGCAACAAGACATGTATGCAAAGATCGACGCTGGTTTGAAGACTTTGAACCAGTGAACGATGGATCTATCTTAAAGATGGGAAACGAGTCGAAGGCTGAAATTTGTGGCTTTGGAACAATTACTTTAAATTTTAGTTCTGGGAAATCTGTAAAACTATTTAATGTTTTATTTGTGCCATGCATTCGGAAAAACCTTGTTTCGGGTGCTTTGTTGTGTAAATCGGGCTACAAACAAGTTTATGAGTCCGATAGGTTTATTTTGTCTAAACATGGTATTTTTGTTGGTTTTGGATATTTGTGTAATGACATGTTTATGCATACTGTTGTTAATAATAAAGTTAATCAAGTTATGCATATTTCTGATGTTAATATTTCAAAGTTGTGGCATGCACGATTAGGACATGTACATTACAAACGTATGCATGTTATGTGTAAGAATGCTTTGATTCCCTCTTTTGATATCAATATGGATAAGTGTACTACTTGTATGCTTACTAAGATTGTAAGACAACCTTTTCATGGTGTTGAAAGGTCGTCTACAATTTTGGAACTTATCCATAGTGATTTGTGTGATCTTTATGCCACACCTTCTTTGGGAAATAAGAAATATGTTGTTACATTTATAGATGATCATACTCGCTTTTGTTATGTATATTTACTTAATACAAAAGACGAAGCACTTGATAAGTTTAAAGTTTATAAAAGTGAAGTTGAATTGCAATTAAATTCAAGTATCAAACGATTTCGTACCGATAGAGGTGGAGAATACTATGATCCAACCTACTTCGGGTCGTGTGGTATTATACACGAGGTTACTGCACCGTATACGCCACAACAAAATGGCATTGCGGAGAGCAAGAACCGTACTCTAAAAGAGATGGTAAATTCCATGTTATCCTACTCAGGATTGAGCAGTGGATTTTGGGGTGAGGCCATGTTAACGGCCTGTTATCTACTAAACAGAATTCCTAATAAAAAGAATTCTGCTACCCCGTATGAACTTTGGTTCAAAAAGAAACCAAACTTAAGTTATTTGAAAGTTTGGGGCTGCAGGGCGGTTGTTAGACTTCCTGATCCTAAAATTAAAACTTTAGGAGAAAGAGGCATCGATTGCATTTTCATTGGATATGCTAGTCATTCCAAGGCTTATAGGTTTTATGTTATAGAACCTAGTGATTCTGTGGCTGCACATTCGGTTATAGAATCACGTGATGCCATATTTGATGAGAATAGATTTACACCTATTCCTAGACCAAAGGATATTGCTCCTACGATAGTTGGAGTGGAGAATGTGGAGAATAATGATTCTCAAGTTGAGCCTCCTGAACTTCGAAGAAGTTTAAGGGCTAGAATAGCAAAATTATTTCCACCGGATTTTGTCACTTATTTGGTGGAAGGTTCGAGAAATGAAGTTGGATATCAATACTCATATTGTTACAATATAGAGGATGATCCAAGAACATTTTTTGAGGCAATGGGATCTCAGGATGTATCAATTTGGAAAGAAGCCATCAATGACGAGATGGATTCCATAATGGGTAACAATACGTGGATTCTTACAGATTTACCACGTGGTTGCAAACCATTAGATTGCAAGTGGATTTTCAAAAGGAAAATGAGAGTTGACGGTACAGTTGACCGATATAAAGCGCGGTTAGTTATACAAGGCTTTAGGCAAGAGGAAGGTATCGATTATTTCGATACTTATGCTCCCGTTGCTAGAATCTCCTCAATCAGGTTATTGATTGCCCTAGCCGCAATTCATAACTTGGTGATCCATCAAATGGATGTTAAAACAGCATTTCTAAATGGAGATTTGGATGAGGAAATATACATGAAGCAACCGGAAGGATTTATTATGCCCGGTAACGAGCATAAGGTATGTAAACTTGTAAAATCATTGTATGGACTTAAACAAGCTCCTAAACAATGGCATCAAAATTTTGATGAGGTTGTCTTGGCTAGTGGGTTTAAACTCAATCAGTCGGACAAATGTATTTATAGTAGATTTGATGATACCGGCAACGGTGTGATAATCTGTCTATATGTCGATGACATGTTGATTTTTGGTACAAACCAAAATCAGGTTGATAAGTGTAAAGAACTCTTATCTTCTAGATTCTCTATGAAAGACATGGGGGAGGCGGATGTCATTCTTGGTATTAAAATTAAGAGAAATCAGGGAGGATTTTCACTAACACAGTCTCATTATATTGAGAAAGTGTTGAAGAAATTTAATTGTGAAAATTGTACTCCGGCAAATTCTCCCATGGAGCCTCATGAGAAACTTGGACCTAATAAAGGTGAAACCGTGAATCAACTTGAATATTCACGAGTCATTGGTTGTTTGATGTATGCAATGACTAGTACACGACCGGATATTGCCTATGCAGTTGGGAAACTAAGTAGATATACTAGTAACCCAGGTAATTGTCATTGGAGAGCGGTTGTTCGTGTATTGAGATATCTTAAGTCTACCAAAGATTTTGGTTTGACTTATGTTGCATATCCTTCGGTGATTGAAGGATATTCTGATGCTAGTTGGATATCTAATGTAGAAGATCATTCTTCTACAAGTGGATGGGTGTTTGTATTAGGTGGAGGCGCCATTTCTTGGGCTTCTAAGAAACAGACATGTATATCTAGCTCGACTATGGAGTCAGAGTTCATTGCCTTGGCAGCAGCCGGTAAAGAGGCAGAATGGCTTAGGAATTTGATTCATGAAATTCCTTTATGGCCTAAACCAATATCACCAATATCTATCCATTGTGATAGTTCATCTACACTGTCTAAAGCATATAGTCAAGTGTATAATGGTAAGTCACGACACTTAGGCGTTAGACATAGCGCGGTACGTGAGTTGATCTCTCACGGGGTGATATCGGTTGTGTATGTGAGATCTCAAAGAAATTTGGCTGATCATTTGATGAAAGGATTGGCTAAGGAATTGTTACAAAAGTCGGTAGTCGGGATGGGACTACAACCTGTATAAGTTTCTGAATATGGGACGCCCAATTTCCCTTTGGTACAATGACTTAGGCTAAAATCAATATGGTAAGCCTGTCTTTTGGAAACTTGAGCACATGTATTAATCCCGAAGGTATGTGTTGTTTACCTGTGAGATTAGGTTGAAGTGTTATCTTCTTAGTGAATCTTATAAAAGTGCTAATGCAGGTGCACGGTAAACTTAAGATTCACCTATATGAGTATGAAGTATGGCCGCTTCAAGGAAAGTTGGGTTGGCTTTCTAAATGCTCAAGAACGGATATGGACACAAGGCCGGTTTTCAAAGAATGGTGTCAAGTATAATACTTTGAAGTAGTTTCAATTCATGTGTATTGTTATGTACATGTATACAAAATGTGTAAAGGGGTTCAATGCATAGTCACACCCCAATACTCGAATATTTGCGTATATTAATACTAGATGGAAATTCAATCTTAGTGACATTTTCATTGAATCATGAGTTGGTTTGTTTTATGACTGTTTTGTTTTACTAAACCAAAGATTACACTTAAATGGGGGAGGAATGTTGGTGATTTAAGTATAATCACAAGCCGTTGAGGTAATCGGGGTTTAGTACAAGGATGGATATACTTGTAACACTTAATTATAAGTTTGGAGGTGCGGAGTGCACGCTTATATAAGTGTATATGAGTATACGGATGGAAAATAAGCAAGTATAGTTCAAGAAATCACTTAAAGGACCGGAAAACCAGTTAAAGGACCAAAAATCAGGTTTTGGTGAACACAGAGTGACAGGCACCCGCCTGTGGATCTTCAGCATGCCTAAAAGTTGAACAGAAAGTTTGGCGGATTTCTGATGATCACAGGCTGGCCACAGGCGCCCGCCTGTGGCCCGAAAACTGATTTTGAGGTACCTCTTGGTCTTTTTAAGTGGTTATAACCAAGTGATACCTTTTCACTTAGGTTGTAACCTTAAAATACGAACTTGTAACTTATTTCTCTGCAATCCAAGTACCATAAAAGGTCCTTTTTACATTGTTGAACATATATACAAGAGATAACAATTGTATGCATCCTTGATCAAGTCAAAAACATCTAAACACTTCAGAATAATCTTTTGATCTATTTTGTCCTAGACAAAAGGCAAGGCTCTCAGTCTGTATCTCACTTAAATTATTCGTGATACTCCGGACAAGTTAGGGGTCGAATAAATTTAAGAAGGACAGTGATATACGCGTGACTGCGAGGATCTGTTCTTCATAAAATTTGCTGGTTTTCAAAGCATTGGTGATCAATCAAGACCCTCAAAACTACAACATTGCTAGAAGGGCAAAATACTAACCTGAGCATCGCTTCCTTTCTCGATGCCTTCTCTACTTCTCCAGATGCAGGCCATGTCATCACTTGAAAAATTCCTCATAGCATTATTTTCAGCTGTAGCTTCAGGATATTGCTGCGCAACACTCTCATCCGGTTGCCCAGGTCCAATGCTCATAGCAAGTTCTATCCTCCATTTTCAATTTTATGCTTCAAAATTTGTTCAACATGATCACAGTGGTCTAATTACCCTGCTAGCAAGTCAATATGTGTAATGAAATAAGAGAAGAATACCCCAACAAATTCAAGTCACCATCATCAATTACCAGAGCGGATTACTCGGGTATTTCAAGCATGTACTAGCTTCAAGAAAGGAGAGAAGATTAAATATCTTCTCCATCTTAAGCAGGGAAAATCAATATAGAGAAGATTAAATCCTACATGCTGAGTCAAGTAATCGAGAGCCGGGATAAAGGCAGGGATCCATCATGTCTCAGAAATTCTATACATAGAACATCACTAGTTCAATATTATAACGTCATTGCTTCTAACTTATAGCCACGTCTTTTTTCTATATTGCAAGTTCTCACCCACCTCTCATAGCAAAAGATTGATTGCTCTATTGTGTATATTCTAAGAGCTTAATGATTCTCAAAGAGATGTTTTCTATACATGATTTGTGTAAAAGCAGTTACATAAATGAATAAAGCATACTCCAAACATTAATTGGGTGATTACTTGCATCATTATCATTCTATGATAATGGCTAGTCCTTACAATTAGTGGATAATTTGGACCCAAATGTTTGATATTATGTTGTCCAAATCTCTTTGCTTGATGCAGGATAAGTTCACGAGCCCTCTTAATGCTCAAATTCAAGAATTGTGTCAGTGTTCTTGTTGAATAGGTGTCCTAAAACCAATCGGGTTTGACCGATCCGATCGGGTCGGATCATTTATAGTCTATTTAAATTCATGTAATAACTTTATTATGATTAATAAAAACACTTTTGTTATTATATACTTTGTTTATTTATTAGACCAATTAGTGGTATTGTGTATATGATAACACCCTTAGTATTAAACTGTGATAGAGAAACCATGATAGTGATTATGGTTGATGAGATCTCTAATCACCTTAACAAGTTTGATACTTAAATGTCTCTAGGCTGATGTACTATTGAATAGGGCTTTGATATTGCGAACAGACCAGCACGTATTATATGTCTTATGTATTTAAGGGCAGGGATACATCTCGTCTATCGAAGTGTAATGACACTTGGACTGTACGTGGATGTGTATTAGAGAATGCGTATGTTAGACTGACCCAGTTACACTGTTAAGTGTTACACTATGTGATGTTTGTGTAATTATCCTTAGGACCGGAGGCTGCATGGCATCACTGTGTGGATTATCATGCTTTGATACTATTGAAGTTTCCCCTAACCATGGGGCGATCATGTGGTAGTGATCGGGTATGATACTGAAGAATACGGAGTATGCATGTTAGGTCGTCTGGGAATCGCGTACCCTAAGAGTATGAGTGAATATCTGAAAGGGTCTTCCCATGAGGAATGTCTAGTTCTTGTGAATCTTTGCAAAGTCGGAGTAAATGAGATATTCCGAGAGAGTTTGATATCTGGATTATGGAATACGATCAAGATACGATCGTATGGATATTACTACAGCTATATGATTCTATTTACACGCTAACCGAGCACATGAAAGGTAGTAGTCATTGCGTATTGACTCTTCCGATGATTGGGGGTCATGGATGTGTGGCTAGACGCTATCAATGATCGTTAGAGGTGAAGGGCATTTTCGTAATTTTCACTTTATGTCTACGGCCAACATATTCGGAAGCCTATCGGGTCACACACATATGAATGTCGAGTCGGATTAAAATGTGGTTAAAGTTGTTGACCAAATAAGAAAAGTTTTATCTCGAGACTATAAAGGTTATAGTGGTATATTAATATGGTGGTATTTATTTATTATAAATAAATAAAATATACATAAATTATATTAATTAAAAAATATTCCAGAAGCCAATTAATTGGCATATGGGGCGCAAGTCACTAGTGTATAGGATACACT
This sequence comes from Gentiana dahurica var. dahurica, assembly GCA_024500145.1. Taxonomy (NCBI): domain Eukaryota; kingdom Viridiplantae; phylum Streptophyta; class Magnoliopsida; order Gentianales; family Gentianaceae; genus Gentiana; species Gentiana dahurica. The sequence continues at coordinate 2,092,790 of CM044903.1, forward strand.
TGAATTGTGCAATTCAATTAACAAGATTACCATAATATTAATATTGGACATTAATTGATTTTTGGAAAATAGAATTATGGTAATAAGATAAATATATTCAATATAAGATATTGACAATATTTAGTTTTTATTTAATATGAGATATTAAAATAAAGGGGGATTGAGGGAAAATGACAAAAATATTTACAAAATGAATAAATAGGACACACTCCTTTTTTTAGTTGCAAAAAGGACCAAAAAAAAAACCAGACAGACAAAAATACCCCTTTTAATAAAATGGACGCGCATATGCATACGCTTGTTGTTTCAGCTTCAGTTCGTCGCTGCTAACCTGCTTCAGGTTTGGTTTTTTTTTTTCACACACTCGTTACTTTTGATTTATAACTCCGATCATCGAAATTTTTTCACCAAAAATTCATATTTCTTTTTGGTCTTTAATTTGAGCCCAAACACGATACCCTTCCGATGTATATTTTGAAAGCCGAATAATATTTGTATTAACCGGAGCGTGTTTTTCTTATAAACGACCGTAACTTTTGATTTAGAACACCGATCATAAAAATTGTTTCACCAAAATTCATAATTTTTTTATCTTCATTTTGAGACCACGTTTGATACCTTTTCGACGTAGTATTTGAAAGCCGAATTTTATCGCAACTTTCACAATAACACAGTAACACAGTGACACAGTGACACAGTGACACGTTTTATTAACATCCAAAATATCACCATTAGCATTGCATAATACAACAATCTATCAAAAAAATGCTTCATATCCTAATGAAACAATCTATGAAAACATTATGGAGTTGCAACTCCGGGGGAATCAAGAAGAATAAAAACCTAATACTATTGGATGTAATCAAAAAGCATATTAATGAAACTAAAACATTCTTCAAGTTCTTGAAGACAAAAGCAGTTTGTTTTACCATCCATGGACCTTCATCCTTCAAACCCGCACCACATCAAACTCCATGAAAGATGTATGAAGCAGAAAATACATCAAATAGCATCGGCTCGGCTTCATCAATAGAGAATCTAGGCTCCTCAAATTTTCTAAAGACAAAAAACACAAACATAACCATTTGAATCAATAAAGTAACACACCAGTCTATTTTTGTTCTCAACAAAGTAACACACCAACAAAGTAACACACTAGTCTATTTTTGTTCTCAACAAAGTAACACACCAACAAAGTAACACACTAGTCTATTTTTGTTCTCAACAAAGTAACACACTAGTCTATTTTTGTTCTCAACACAATAACACAGTAACACACCAACAAAGTAACACACTAGTCTATTTTTTTTCTCAACACAATATATAACACAGTAACACACCAACAAAGTAACACACTAGTCTATTTTTGTTCTCAACAAAGTAACACACCAACAAAGTAACACTCCAACAAAGTAACACACTAGTCTATTTTTGTTCTCAACAAAGTAACACACCAACAAAGTAACACAACAACAAAGTAACACACCAACAAAGTAACACACTAGTCTATTTTTATACTCAACAAAGTAACACACCAACAAAGTAACACACTAGTCTATTTTTGTTCTCAACAAAGTAACACACCAACAAAGTAACACTAGTCTATTAGAAAGCTTAATGATATGAACCAAGTAAAAAAAAACAACCAATCTTCTTTAAAACATTATATATGCATCCTTAAACGAAACCTTAAACTGTGGGATCACCAATATGATCAATCACAACAGACCTACCATTATTTTTGTTCTCAACAGAACTATTAACACCAACAAAGTAACACACCAACAAAGCAACACACTAACAAAGTAACACACTAACAAAGTAACACAATAAAATTTATACTTAAGCTCCTACAAATTGCCTAACAAGCATGTAGTCAAATGTAAGTAAAAAGACAGTTTTTTTTATGGAAAAAGAAAGCACAATTGTAGTCCTAATAAACATAATTTCAGCCGCAAGTTCAAGAAAAGCAAAGCAAAAAAAAAAGTGATAAACATTTCATTTGGGAAATTCTATTTGTTGTTTGATGAGCCCAAGTTCTCAGAACAATCAGTAAAAGCAATCAATTGAATTGAGTACTCATTCAGAGTATCATGTTATGTACAATAATGTTTGATCACAAATTAAAACAAGTATCAACTAAAAATTATTCAGATTAAGCACAAAGATCAATCACAATAATATCAAGCTTACAAATTATGCAATCAGATTCTACTAATATTCACTGCCAATTTTCACCTTTACAGAGTACACTTACAATCTAGACTTTCAATGTCTCCTCAGCAAAACTCGGAGAGACACCAAATCAGAAATTTCTCATCACATATGTGGAGTGGACTACACACAGAAATAATTCAAAGTACAAGATTAGAAATTTTAATAAAGTACTTCAACTGGAGTGTGTATTATTACTTCTCAATTGCTTGCTTCAACAGTATGAATAGCATTTCATTTAATATGATGACAACTACCTATGCTTGCTTTGTCATCGAAATAAAGTTTATATGAAATGCTAGATTGCCTATAACTTTATTGCCTATGCTTGCTTCAACAGTATGAATAGCATCCTATTTATTTGTCCAATTTTAGTCCACACAACTCGAGCCATTCATATTAAATTTCTTTATGATGCATTCTAACAGGAATTCTCAATATACGAATTTGGACAAAAAAAAAAAGAAGAAAACTTACAGCTTCTTTGTTGAAGATAGAAGAAGCAGCCCCTTTCCACTCTTTAATCAATCTAACAGGCATTCTCAATCCATTTTTTCTAGGTTCTTGTTCATAAAATAGGCCTCTAAATCCACTCTTTCTTGCTTCGGACTCATCTAATAAGCTTCTATAGGACACAGCACTGAATCCACAGTAAGCTTCTCCGGCCAACTCGGAAACCTTGAATTCGCCGCCGCCGCCGCCTCTCTCAAGAACAAAGGGATTGAGAAGTCAGGGGAAAGATATTACAATTCCGTTTTTTTTTGCTTTTGCTCAGTGTGTTCCCTTAGAAACAATGGCTGAGGAGAGAGAGAAAGAGAGTGAGTGAAACAATGGCTAACGAATCATTCCATGAAAACGGCGCCGGAGATGATTGTCTCTGCTCGTACAATATAAAAGCTCCATGGCAGAGGGGAGCAACGAGCTTGAGGACTTGCTATCTAGGACAAAAATTGGTGACCTAAATTGGGTTTAAGCAGATCGTTAGCGAAAAAAGAAAAAAAAGGGCAAAATAGTCCGAGGGAAAATATTTTGTCCTTAAATCAACAAAAAAATACAAACTTAATTAAAATTTATATACGAGGCAGAAAGTGGACTAAAACCTAATATTCCCTAAAATAAAAGAGATAAATCAATTAAGAAGATTTTCCTTATATTATTAGGAGAATGTTTTTCTCTCTCATCAATTTAGTAAAAGCTAATCCCAATCAATTTGGGAAGTAAGAGGGGCACACCACACCTCTATAAAATAGGAGGTTGGCTAGCTCTTTTGTACACCATTATTCCTAGAGCTAATTGTTTTTGAGAAAAATAGAGACCTTCTTAGAAAGAGTATTGAGAGGGAGAAAAATGTCGACCTAGTAGTCGAATTTTTATAATAGCAATCCGGGAGGATTCCGGCAAGGCGTTCGTGTGGATAAATGATAGAAGCCGGACGCTTGGACGGCTTAGGCGCATCTACTTCTACCGGACGGTCAAAGCTTCGATCTTTAAGATAAAAAAATGTACAATCTTTGTCCTCCTTGTTATATGTTCATTGCTTAAACGAAGTCGATCATTGGATCGGAAATCATAATTTCATTTTCCGCTGCGCTACTCGTTTGATTTCAAAACAGTTCCAACTAATTGTTGCTCAGTTAAGTATTATTAGATAATTAGTGAAAAAAATGGAGTGAAATCTATCAATTTTGATTACTTGTATCCATGATGTACTCATCAACGTATAAAGGCTGCTGGATATCAAAAAAGATACTGAGAAAAAATAAATAATATGACACTTAAATAACCAAGGAACTAACTTACGGGTATACATGTCTTCTCCAATACCAATCCCAATGAGGAGCTCATTTTTGTCACCGAAGATGTCATCATTTCCTTAACCGACGACCTATAAAGCCTGAAATTAGTGCTTTGACCAGCACGAGTCCTGCAAAATCGGCTAAACAAGCATATCGATGATTTGAAACTCTTTGATTAGAAGAGAAAGCAAGTAAATTTGCTCCAGCGATTCGATTCTACCATCCTTGAACATTTGTTGAGAACAAAGCAGCGAGACGAGGTGATGATCTGCGAGCGGAGATGATCAGCGAGCAGCAATGATCGGAGAGCGCGGGTGGCGAAGATCAGAGAGCCATGAAGAGCGGAGATAGGTGTTGAGCTATTTTGAGAGAATGATTAGGGCATCCGTTTACTTTTGAAGTTTGAGCTAGATATGAGAGTTTGAAGTTTGAACGAGATATACTTAGAGGTGGCCAAATGCATGAACCGAACCGGAACCCGGCCGAACCGTTGGTTTTTTTTCCGGTTCGTATCGGTTCTGGAACCGGCCGTTTAAGGTACAGAACTGGCGGTTCAATGGTTCACACAGTTTTCTTCCAGTTTAGATCACGATTCAGTTCACTGTTCAAATAACGGTTTTAAAAATTATTTTTATTTGTTTTTTTTAACATTTTCATATAATACTTATTATTTTCACTACAATAACAAATTATTATTAATTAAATTTGAATTTAATATAAAATAACCAAAGCGAATAGAATATACACTTTTTTACAAATAATTTTTTATTCGGTTTTAAAAACAATATTAATATTGTGTTTTTTAATATGCAACTTATGTTATTTTTTCAACGCTTATACCAGAAATTCGGTTACCTACGTATATTTTATATGTAATCGTTTCGGAGGCACGACACATATAAAAAAATCAAAGCGAACGTAGTTCTTATAGTTTTATTTTAGTCTTTTATAGTTTTGTTTTTTAGGTTTTTATAGTTTCTTTCTATAGTTTTTTTATAGCTTTTTATTTTATTTTATAGGTTTTTATAGTATTTTAGTCGGTTTTAAGTATATGTTGATTAAAAATGTTGTTTTATTAAATTTTACGTGAGATATATTGTGTTATGTTTCTTGTATGTAAATTATGTTATTTTTTCAATGCTTGTACCGGAAATTCGGTTGCCTACGTATCTTTTATATGTAATCATATTAGTGGCACGACACATATATAAAAATCAAAACAAACGTAGAAGTGTAAAATTGAGAGAAGTGTAGGTGTAAAGAATTTGGAAAATAAATGAGGTATTTATAGGATTTTTTGAAATGGTTGGAAAATAAAAATATATAAAAAAGAGCGGTTTGAAATCTAGCCGTTGGAGCCGGTCCGGTTCCGGTTCCGGCCGGGCTGGTTGAACCGCCGGTTCGGGTCCGGTTCCGGTTCCAGAAATACCCGAACCGTCCCCAAACCGGTGAACCGCCGGTTTCCTGAACCGCCGGTTACACGAACCGCCGATCCGGTTCACGTTTCACGGTTTTTTGGCCACCTCTAGATATACTACTACGAGTTTCCTTTCCTTGTAAAACAGAATATACCAAATCTACTTAGTGCTAAAAAAATAAATTTTGACAAAATATATTTGGTTTACTAAACAAAAATTATTACTTTTTATTTTTATGTAGAAGACATTTTAAAGTGTCTCCATAAATATAAAGTGGAGATATTTTAAAGTGTTCCCATAGGGTCACACAAAACTACACTACATATAACACATTTTAAAGTGTCTCCATAGGGTCACACAAAACTACACTACATAGAAGACATTTTAAATTGTCTCCACTGATATTTAGTTAAGACATTTTAAAGTGTCTCCATAAGGTCACACAAAACTACACTACATAGAAGACATTTTAAAGTGTCTCAACATGTATAACAAAAATAAGACATAGTAAAATGTCTCTATATAGTTTCACATATTTACACCCTAGTTGTTGTAAATACGTTTTTTGTTTTTAATGTAAGTGACTCTACATTCTGTTTTTAGTGGCATTTTTTGAAAAATGTCTTTGTCTCAATAGGTGTTTTTTTGTTGTAGTGCCCGTTTTTTCGGCATCCCTCCCAAACCACCCGCCCCTGCTGCTACAATAGTGGAATCCTGCCAGCCAAGCCTGCTCCTGAAAAATTAAACCATTCATTCTCCATCTTGTAAATCACTGCCCCTGTTAACCTTTAAATTCCTCCACACCCACCTTAAATATGAAATTGAGCAACCCACATCCCCAAATCCGATAATCGCGACGTCTTCCTCCCACCCCACTTGCAAAACACGAAATTGGAAAGGTGATTTCGGGGTGGTTTGATTTCGCCATTTTTTCCCAAAATTTTGAGGATGGATGATTTCCATGCAGATACTTGTTGAAACTCCATGGTTGTATGTGATGATGGAAAAGGTGACTGCGGTGCTCCGGTGGTGGTGATCACTGCAAAAACAGCACATGTGAAAGATGCAACCGACTTCAAAGTCGGTGAAGGAAATGGGTTGACTGAGTTCAATCAATTGTGCCTTCATTCCATAATTTTTTTATGCAGTTTGATGTTGATTGATTTTTACTTTTTGGTTTTGGGTAGTGTGTTTTAAAGAAGGGATGTGCAGATTGGACCGACCGGCAGTTGGTATGGCGGAGGGAGGTTGGGGAAGATATTGACAATAACACATGTGAGTTTTGTTAAGAGCGTACATACATGTTGTAATGGTGACATGAACCATGCAGCTGAGTCTGTTGTCATCTGAATGGTGTTCAACTGAGCTCAGTTTGTTGAAGTCAATAGAGACTATGAGTCAGCTGAATCTATTGTCCTCTACATGGTCTCTCTGCTAAATCTAAGTCACTTCTGGGGTATTTTTGTCATTGTCTGGTTTGGTTGTTATTGCGGTTAGTGTTTGATTCTCAAGGCCTATAAATATCAATTGTATTGAAACAATTGTTTGTGTGAAACTGAAACTTTCTGTGCATAATAAAAAATTCTTCGTTTTGCCAGTGGACAAGTCAACACATTGTCGAAAACAACGTTAAATGTGTGTTCTCTCTTTGTTTATGTGCTTGTTTATTTGTTTGTTCTCTCTCAAATCACCATCAATCCCTGACGATCGATCCGTTACAACAAACTAGTATCAGAGCGTACAAGTTTTATCAGAGAATCAGTAATCTATTCGAAGCAATATTGATTGGCACCAAATGATAGAAAAAGCTAGATCTAGAATACCTGTATAAGTGGAAGCGGAAGAGATAACGAGATCATCATGATCGTTTTCCTACATCCATTGTTATTTTACTCCGTTGTATTGCTATTCCACGTCACGACCTAATATCCCTACAACGAGAAGAATTCCATGTGCACAAAAACGGAACGACACATGAGAATTCCATGTGCACAAAACGGAACGACACATGGTGCTACTAGACCTTCTGGTCTTTGCCTATTGTTCTTAATGATTACCCACCAATGATACACAAGCAGTCTTTATATAGGCAAGACAAGGGACCTAGTGCATTATTAGATAATGATATCAAAGAATCCTAGCCATCATAGGAGTCTCTAATAATCTCATTTAATAAACAAGATAAATACAAAATAACTAAAACGTGATAACTATAAGAGCCACAAGTTTTTTTGGTGAAAAAGATATTTGCTTTAAATGTTAATTGTATTTTTTCTCAATGTCAATCTCAATCTCATCTCTCAGCAAGCAGGCGAAGAGAGTTTTTTATTTTATTTTTTTAATATTTTTCCGTTTCGCATAACTTTTTAGAAGATGTCATTTTCACTAATTTATATTCTTATTTTGAGGAAGTACTATGGTCCAGTCAATAGAAAACAACTGGACCATTCAGTTACCGTTAGATTGAGTTTAAAATAATTATAACCGTTTGATGTATTTGATACACCATAACATATTGTGCACATTCAAAATAGACAGTTGGTAATGCCAGGTCAAAAAAATTATGTACAGGGCAATATCTGTTTAATATTTCAATTTGACAAAATTAACCCTTTGTCTTCTGAACGCACATGCTCGTTTTCATCTCATCTTCCATCTCTTTCGTCTATTTCTCCTTCCAATACTCCTTTCCAAATTTCAGTTCTCATTCATTTCACCTTACGAATCTTCACAATTTGATCTTCTTCCACCAATACTAAATTGATTTTCGTTTTTTTAATATTTCTTTAGCTTTCCTTTTGATCCGTAAGATCCGTATTCAAATAAATAGATTATAATATGTTCGCCTACTGTGGAGGTTTTGAAAGATAATGACACCACACCACGTTTGCCAACCGTGACGTGCCGGCGGCTGGGATGGAGGCTACTTATGGTGGCAGAGGCAAATTTTATAATAGAATCATTCTTGAGTTGCTTTGATTGCAGATATGGTAATCAAATGAACTGATGCAACAATTAACAAGGGGGCTTGAGCCTTTGTTTTAATGAAACTAGTTTTTTTTTTTATTTTTTATTTTTACGTGAATGAGAAATAAGTAGTAAAGAAGGAGGCTTTGTTGATGGTGGCCTGATTTTCCGGCAATCATTATTCATGTGATGAGGGTTTGAAATTTACAGAATAGTTATATCAATATTATTTGAATTGTTGAATATATATTTCAAACAATAGATTCTGGCATAATAAAACAGCCAAAAAAAAAATGGATGGAAAAGGCGTGAGAGATTGAGCAGAAGAATTGCACAAGAAGGAAGTGGATCAGAAATGGATAAAAATTATTACTGTATATAGAAAAACCGAAGAATTCTTTATAAAAGAATGGATTAGCTGTGTTAAAGTACACATTAGTTTATGTGTACTAAAAAAAATTATCCCATAAAAAGTGTCCACTTTTTGTGGTGCACACTAATTAAATTCTATAATAAATACTTGTTTTGGAATATGAAAAGAGTATATATATAAATATTAAATGGTATAATATGTTTGGAAAATATGCATTGATTGATTTTCTAAACGAATATTTTTTATGAGATAATTCATTTTAATAAATAGGACACTTCTTGTGGGACGGAAGTAGTATTTGTTAAAACCGTCTTGTTCAAATGCATGATATATAAAAGCAAAGTGAATATCATCAGCATAAAATTCTTTCAAACCCCAGTAATATAGAATCCAAAGTAATATTAATAGTTTCGTAATTATTCATATTTCGATCAGTTTGAAAAGGATACATATAAAAAGTGACTACAAACACGAAAGAGAACACCACAAGCACGAAACATGAGAAATTACACCATAAACATTACTAGGAAAATGAAAACTTCCACACACGAAAGAGACGCATTTCTTCCCCATATCCGCATCGAAATTCATAAGTTTACTTATTGAGAACTATCCCTCCCATAGATTTTGCCAACGCATCATCATCCGGATCCACTTCTTGGGGCGGTGTGGCCTGATAACAAAACAAGCACACATATATTAACTTTAAACACATGCCAGTGAAGTTTACCAAAGCGGTTAAGCTGAGGTATTAGGACCGAGAGATCTTGGGTTCAAGTACGACAGTGTGCATGTGGGTATTTGTTTAAAGCATTTCTGAAAACATGGAACTTAAATTCATACCGCGATGCAGGGGAACTGACTGTTAACATCATCAGTTTTGCAATTGCAAAGGTCTGGGCATGTAACATATTCTTTGCCATAGATACCACATCCATATTCTCCACAATTAAATTCATCTTCAACAAGCCTTCGATTTTTTAACGGTGACAACTGATCAGCTATCTTATCAATATCATCAAGGAGCAGCAGCTTCTTATTCCTTATATCTTTGTCTAAGTCCTTAATCGCCGTTACTGAATCAAACCCGAGAATATATATAATATAATCACATCATTACCAATAAAAGAAAAAAGAAAAAAGAAAAAAATTAATTTATTTGATACCTTCTTCTTCGGCCTTCCCAAATGAATCATTTGTTTCGTGAACTGCTGAACATAACAGTATGAAACCAATTAGTGCCGGTATGCAGAAGATCTGCAGGTTCTGTGTTCCGACTAATTGCGCCATATCTTCAGTTTCTATTGATCAGCTTAGATGTTTATGTTTGAATTTACTTTTCATATCATTTTATTACTGTTGGGGAGGAGATTATATAGGGTGTTAAGCCAGATTCATTCGATCAGCAATTGCGTCTTTTGCATGTAAAAAATAATAATATGAATTCATCAGGCAGAATAATATATGTCTTTTAACATATTAGAAGACATGATCCTCACCTAGAATACTGTTTTTTTTATTTATAGATTTTAATAATAGGTATTGTCGTATTGATACCTTCACTCCGGGTTATCCACTAAATGCAAATGTATGACTCCACAATTTGAGAGAAAATCACAAAAGACTAGGGACCAAAAATATCATTTCCCCAATTCTTATTTTACAACTTCTCGTATGTCGGATCGCATCCATCCTCCCCAAGACCACATTGCTCTCTTTGGATCGCATCCTCCTCCGTTATTAATTTGCCACCACGGGTGGATGCACATGGAGAAGGAAAGGGTTTATCGCCCCAAAAGAAAAAGATCCGGAAAACAATTTTATTTGTATTAAAACAACCGGAAATTAGGTTTAAATCCACCTTATTGGTTTATTAAGTTTTAATCCACTCTCTAGATAAAAGTTGCAGTATGAACAAGATAATTTTGGTTGGACTAATTTGCCCTCGTTGTCAACAGGCTGGTGTTCCGATGATCGCTAACTGGACCACTTATACACATTTCACTTTCTTCTCCCTTTCTCCTCATGATGTGTATCGAATTATATACTCATCATGGATTTCATCCGTTCAGACTACGACGACACTGGCGCCAGCGCCATATCTCCATCCTTAGTTCTCCTGGAATGGATTCGTACCCAGTTCTTCTGTAACATTGCGACAAAAGCATCACATCATTTGATGGATCCGATTTTATCAGTCGACATTATTTGGCTCCTTCAAATACAAATGAATCTAGAAAAAATGTGCCTTTTATTAGTTTTTTCTGCTGTGTGAAGCCAACCGTGATTTTTGGTTACTCTGAAAATTACTCTGAGTGAAAATATAGTGTTCCTCCTGCTACAAGGGTAGGGTGTATTTGTTGTAACAGTAATAGTTCACATTCTCATAACAAAAGAAGAATGGACAGAAATGAAAGCTGAATTTTATTTGTTGAGTATTAAATGTAAGAACCTCCCTTTGCAGATGCTGCATAAGATGTTTCTCTTGGATTTAACTTTTTTTTGCCTGATTTTTATCCTGTTATCTTTGGGTGTAAGTTTAGGGATTTTGAGGCTTAGAGTTCTATAGGTTTTGCTACTTACATTGGTAAAATATGGTTTCAGTGTTTGAGAATAAGCTTTGGTGATTATTGTTAGTTTTTTCACTATTATTTGGGATTTTTCATATAAAAGTGATGATGGTGAAGCAGATTTTTGGCTCTTTTTTATTGTTTGATGAATTATTGTTTACAAATTTCATTGTTCATGGTTCATACAATTGCATACAAAGGTAAAAAACGGTTTTGATGCACGTCTTGGATATGTACATATTGCATCGCATAGTTAATGTATGGGATGTTTCAACTGTCCATTATTGTGAGATTAATGGTGTCACTTTCAGGACAATAGTTTTTTGGGTGTCACTATGACTGAAGGTGTTACTGTAAAATACATAAGGTTTTTGGGGTGTTAATCTGACTGAATATTTATCGTAAAATACACTAGTATTTTTTGGGATGTTACTACAAAATTATAAGGTCTTATTGTGAGGTGATTTTTGGGGTGTCCTATAAAATACACAATTTTTTTTGAGGTGTTACTGCAAAATTATTAAGTGTTATTATGATGTGTTTTTTGGGGTGTTACTGTGAGATTGAGGGTGTGAATATGAGGACACTAGTTTTTTGGGGTGTTACTATGACTCATGAGTTACTGTAAAATACATAAGTTTTTTGGGTGTTACTGCAAAATTATAATGTGTTACCGTGAAGTGATATTGTGATGTGTTTTTTAAGGTGTCACTAAGAGGATACAAGTTTTTTGTGGTGTTAACGTGTAGATTGAGGGTGTCACTGTGAGGACACTAGTTTTTTGAGGTGTCATTGTGACTGAAGGTGTTATTGTGACGAAATGTGTTACTGTAATATACACAATTTTTTTGGGTTTTACTGTGAGGATTAAGGGTGTAACTGTGAGAAGTGTGGCTATTCATTTTTTTATGTGTAAATCCTTAGTTGTAAAGTGTGGACATTCTATTCGATTATTTTAGTGGTATTGTTACTCTAAAATGAGATATCAAGGTGTTACTGTGAGAATAAGATGTTACTGCAAAATAAGGTGAGATGGTGTTACTGTGTATTGTCAATAAAATGTGTTACTATGAGGTGTTATTGTGAGAATAAGATGTTACTACAAAATTAAAAGGTGTTACTCTAAAGAATCATCGTGATGGTGTTATTGTGTATTGTTAATAAAAAAACTGTTATTGTGAGGTGTTATTGTCATAGTGTATTGTTAATAAAAGGTGTTACGGTGAAAAATCCAAGAGTCACGCCATCAAGGTTTAAGCAAAGGTTCATTGATATTGAATCCAGAAATTTTGCAACTGAATCATCGAAGGATCATCAAGCCGAGGAATATACAAAAATCAACATCATCGGACTGCAACCGTGGAACTCTCATCTGAAAATCAACTCAACATTAAACAACATTGGTAGGATATAAAAGAAGATTTGATTGAGAAGAGAAAAAAAATAGAAAACTGGAACAAAGAAGAATTTGAAGAAAAACCTTTTATTTTTTCCTTGATCAAACATTTTGAATACAATGATATTTATTTCCAGAACAAACCCTAAGACTCATATCTATCTTAGTGACATTTTCAACTACTATAAAGTAAGAGACGAGGCGCAACTTTATTCAAAAGAAATTTAACTAGAAACGAACACATAAACCTAATCGTCATCTTCACAAAGAACAAGATAAACTCCTAAACTAAATAACACTAATTTCTATTGAGTAATATTGAGAAGATAACCCTCGTTTTCTTCATTTCAAACCAGCTTATATCTCATCTTCTCAAGTTATCTGGAAGAAGAATTATCCTTGTCTTCAAAATTTATACTGATCTTTATATCTTCCCTCAAACTATGTTGGGGCTGAAGGCATAGTTAGCTGACCTAATGCTGAAGAGTAAGGTTGGATGTTGGCTTGGTAAAAATATCATCAAGTTACCGAGATGGAAGCACATTCTTTGTGATAAGTAGACCACGAGCTACTTTTTCACGGAAAAAATGATAACCACACTCAATATGTTTGCTTCTTGCATGGAACACATGGTTGATAGTGAGATGGAGAGCACTAAGGTTGTCACCTAGAAGAATAGGAGCAAAAGGCAGAGAAACTGTAAGATCTTGAATTGTATATAGAAGCCATGTCAATCATACAGCTGTACTAGCCATGGCACGATATCCAGCTTCAGTATTGGACCTATAGACGGTGGCTTGCTTCTTGTCATACCAAGAGATATGATTTGGACCAAATTTTGTTCAATATCATCTAATTGAACGACGAGTAAGGGTACATCCCGCCCAATCAGCATCTGAAAAGGCAAGAAGAGATGGGGATGGTGTTGCTGTTAAGTGAATTCCATAAGACATAGTGCCTTGAACATATCTTAATAACCTTCGAACAAACTACAAATGCTAAACTGTTTATTGTTGAATAAATTGAGACATATAATTGACAGTGTAGGAGATGTCCGGCCATGTAATGTAATATATTGTAGTACTCCTACCAAACGCATGTAAAAGTATGGCTTTGTGAAAGGTGTGGAATCATTCTATTGAACAATTATGCTGGCAAGTGGAGTAGAGGACGGATTGCACTCCTCTGTGGATGCTCTAGCAAGACGATTGTAAGCATAACGCTAATGAGTCAAGTAGAATATTTTACCCACCGTAATGGTTTGGACTCCTAAGAAACGTTGAATAAAACCTAGATCTTATATAGAAAATTCAACACTTAAAACATCAATGAAAGCCATGATAAGTGAGTGTCAGAACCTGTAACTAATATATCATCTACATAAAGTATGAGGGCCATAAATATAAATAGGAAAGGGTCTGGCAGACTATGAAAAAGCCATAAGCCAACAAAAACATCATAAACTTGTCAAACCAAGCTATTGGAGCTAGTTTCAAGCCATAGAGAGCTCTATGTAACTTGCACACAAAAGTTGGATGAGAAAGGTAAGCTATTCCTAGTGGTTGTTCTATGTAAATATCTTGTGTGATAAAACCATGTAAGAAAGAATTTTTAACATAAGAAATAATTCTTAACATCCAATTTCCTAACCCTGCCATTGTTTAGACAAAGCAACATTTAGGACTAACATAATGGTACTTGGTTTAACCATATGAGAGAAAGTCTCAAGATAATTAATTAACACCATATGACCGACTGAAGCCCTTTACCACCTGTCTGGATTTCAGCTTTTTGAATGATCCATTTGGTTTAAATTTGGTCTTATAAACCCACTTATACATTATGACATGCACATTTGCTATTTTGGGAACTATAGTACATGTTTTTGTATGAGAAAGGGCATCAATTTCCTCTATCACTGCAACCTTCCAACCTTCATGTTTGAAATTTGCCTTTATGGAATAGGGTTCTATAAGGGTTGAAGAACATCGGAGGATAATATCATACTAGAGATTAGGATTTCTAGTACCTACTTGAGAACGAGTAATCATGGGATGTGAAGGATCATAAGTATAGGATTGGGTTCAGGTTCAGTATTAGAGTGATCAGGTGATATAAGGGGAAAGCTAGTAGGTGTGGTTGTTCTTTAGATGAGACTTATAAGGGCATTTGGGTGTCTTCAATGGATATATTAGGAAGAGGTCCTCATATAGAGGATGCTTCAATTGGTTGTCCTTCAGATGAGTCAGGTGACTGAATTTCAGGTGTAACATAAGATTGGCCTTCAAGAGAGTTAGACATAAGATCATGAATTTGTTCTGCAAGTTGGGAAGCATAGGTAGAGAGATTTGAGGTTCTGGAGAGTCAAAGACATTAGTTAGGGGTACATGCAGGGGTGAGATGACAGAGGGTTGTGTTAGGACAGTTGGTGAAGGAACTGGGACTTGTAACCAAGAATCAAAGATTCATTCAATGTGATCAGCTTGAATCTTAGTTTTAGGAACTTTGTCTGGACTTTGCTTTTTATCAAAGACGACATGTTTTGTCATATAAAACTTCTTACTCGGTTGGTGATGAAACTTATTGCCTTTATATTAGGGTCTATATCCTACAAAGACGCATGGCAAGAATTTTGGTTCAAATTTACTCTTCTTTGAGTCCAATGTATTAGGATAACACCTAGTTCCAATGACTCTTATGAATGAGTATGTGGAATTAGTCTCATGAAGTATGAAGTAGGGAGATTATGTTTAAGAGCAGCTGAGGGTTGCCTATTCGGTAGATAAACAGAAATTGAGAAGGTTTCTACCCATAGGAATAAAGGTGTCCGGCTATGAAACGTCATGGTCAAACCCATTCCAAGATTTTTCTATGCCTCCTTTCTACTACATATGCTTGTTGGGGAGGAGTATGAGGGCAAGATATCCAACGCAACATTCCATTTTTAGTGAAATGATCAGTGAGTTTATTATTAATAAATTCTGCTGCTCCATCTGAATGGAGGATTTTAATGGTCATATTAAATTTTATTGCAACTATTTTTTTCAAGAACAATATAACCCTCAAAGAAATCTGATTTGTAGCATAATATCGAATTTTACAAACCATTGGTCAGGGGTTGGACCCGATAAATCACAGTGAATTATTTCAAAACGACTTGAATTTTCATGTTTCACAAAAGGAAGCCTACATAAATACCCTAATGACAACTTTTACAAAAGCAATCTGATTTGACATTGCCTATAAGGTCAATCAAACCTTCATTCTTAAGAACATGAATGGAAAATACTTGAGGGTGTCCTAAATGCTGGTGCCACAGATCTGTGTCACCCGACTTGAACATATTTGAATAAAAAGTTGCGGTTTGATTTTGCATAGGTGTATCTGTCAACGTGTTCACATCACCCTTGAGTTCTCCCCTCACTATCTTCTTTCATGCTGTTCTTTCCTCGACATCAAAACCATCATCGAAGAATTCCCTAGAAACGTTTAACAGTTTTGTTAGCTGCTTAACAGATAAAAGGTTCATTTTCAATTTACATAAACTAATAGGACATCATTTAAAGTAACAAGCAAATTAGATTTCTATTTATTCGGTTTGTCGATCCCTTTGATACTTGAGTGTGTGCCATCTTCTTCAATAACAGAGTCTGTACCTGAATATTTAGACATATTAATTGTTGAAACATAGACGAGAAACCTGCACTTGAAGAAAGATAAAACATATGCAATCTAACAGAAAAATAAGGCGGAAATTGATAAAACACATAAACAAAGAGGACACGGTGATTTAACGTGGTTTCCGGCATTGTGCCGACTACTCCACGGATAGAAAATGAGATATTTTACTATGCACTGAATTACAAGGTTTTCACAAGTGTGTGAATAACACTTTGAATGACACACAATGCATTGATTACAACATGGGTATTTATAGGCACAAATCCCTAACCCTAATCGCCATAAGATCTTTGTCGGAATTTTCATAAATACCCCAGATGTGGACCCTAGCTCCAGCTGTTATCCACCAGACAAAACTCAGCTCAAAACTAACTTTCCCAGAAAACTCACTTGTAATCAACAAACTCACTTGTAGACAACAAACTCACTTGTAGAACTCAGCAAACTCAGTTTCCACCAAAACTCAGTTTCCTCAAAACTCAGTTTTCTCAGCTTTTCCCAAAACTCAGTTTCAGCTTTCAGATTAGTTCCACCAGTTTCAAAGATCATGTCACAAAACTTGACAAACCTCCACCTTGACTTGAACTCTCTTTCAACGTCACCAGATTGCATAATTCAGATGTACTTGTACCATATGCATTCATCAATGCCAGGATGTACTTGTACTAGACTTCTCCACAGAATCCACTCAGCTCACCTGCCCTCAACTGAGGTTCTAGAAAACTGATTATAAGCTTTGAATGTTAAGCAAGTCCAGACACAACTGAAACTTGCTTTGTTGAACTGGTTTAGTAAGCATATCAGCAGGATTTTCCTTGGTGCTGATCTTCTTCACTACAACCTTCTTCTCATTTCTCAGAAAATTATATCTCACATCAATATGCTTGGTTCTCTCATGATGAACCTGATCCTTAGCTAGACAAATTGCAGTCAAACTGTCACAATAAATCTCAGCTTGACCTTGATGTAGCCCTAAATCACTGAGTAGACCCTTCAACCAGATTGCTTCCTTGGCTGCTTCAGTAAGAGCCATAGTTGAAAAGGCTACTATTGCTTGGAAAGTTGCTTTCCTGCTGACAACTGAATTCCCCAATGTGAAAACATAACCAGTCATTGATTTTCTACTGTCCACATCACCTGCATAATCAGCATCACAGTATCCTGTGACAAAACTCTGAGTATCACCTCCATAAATGAGACCAACATCATCTATACCACTAAGATACCTGAACATTCTTTTCACAGCTTTCCAGTGTTCCTTTCCAGGTTGGGCCATAAACCTGCTGACAACACGGACTGCCTGAGCCAGATCAGGCCTAGTGCACACCATGGCATACATCAGACTGCCAACTGCACTAGCATAGGGAACTTTTGACATATATTCCTTCTCCTCAGGTGACTGTTAAACATAAACTAACAAATGAACATTTGATGCCACAGGAGTATCTATTGGCTTTGCAGCAGACATACCATACTTGGCCAAAATCTTCTGTATATAGACCTGCTGAGATAAAAACAGTTTCTTCTAACTTTTATCTCTCCAGATCTCCATCCCCGAGATTTTCTTGGCTGCACCCAAATCTTTCATTTCAAATTCAGCACTAAGAAGGTCTTTCAGATTCTGAATATCAGACTTCTTTCTTGCAGCTATAAGCATATCATCCAAATACAGAACAATATAGATGTATGATCCATCTTCCAGCTGACTATTGTAGACACAATAATCATAAGGAATTCTGCTATAACCCAGCTGGATCATGTAACTGTCAAACCTTTTATACCACTGTCTAGGAGCCTGCTTCAATCCGTACAAGGACTTTTTCAATTTACAAACAAATGCTTCTTTACCAGGAACTTGCAATCCCTCTAGCTGAGTCATGTATATCTGTTTGTCTACCTCACCATGTAGAAAAGCTGTCTTCACATCTAACTGCTCAAGTTCAAGGTGTTGCTGTGCCACCATTGTTAGTAACACTCTAATTGAAATTTGTCTAACTACTGTTGAGAATATATCATCAAAGTCCACCCCTTCTTTTTGACTGAACCCTCTAGCAAACCAACGTGCCTTATACTTGGCTCTTTCTGCCTCAATCAGTCCATCCTTTTTCTTACAAATCCATTTGCATGTAACAACTCTCCTATCAGCTGGATGTTTAAGAAGATCCCAAGTCTGATTCTTCAGTAATGACTCCATCTCATCTCCCATGGCAGCAAGCCATTGAGAAGACTCTAAACATTTTATTGCTTCCCTGTAAGTAGAAGGTTCAAAACCATCCACCTCCTCTGCAACTTGAAGTGCATATCCAGCCAAATCGTCAAACCCATACCTTCTGGGAGGTATCACAACATTGGATCTTCTAACTCTGCTGACATCTATACTTTTTTGACCAATATCAATTTGATGCTCAGCTGACCCCTGTCCAGCTGACTGGGATGGATTCATTTCTGGTTCAATAACCATATCAGATGAAAACTGACTTGGATCAGTTGATTGTTGCTTTTCAACTGGCTCCACTTGAAGCTCCACCTTACTTTCAGTTTTCTCAGTTTTAGTACTGGTTTCAGTTTCAGCAATCCTTCCCAGTGATGAGCTGATCATAGAATTTTCATCGAAAAAGACATCCCTACTATGAATAACTCTGTTCTCTATTGATGACCAGATTCTATAACCTTTCACTCCATCACCATACCCCATAAACACTCCTTTCTTGGCCCTTGGTTCCAGTTTCCCTTCACTAACATGATAGTAAACTGTGCTTCCAAATACCCTTAGAACTGAGTTCAACAGGATTTCCTGACCACATTTCAACTGGTGACTTGAAGTTGATCCCTGTATGAGGACTCATGTTGATTAAGTAACAAGCTATGCTTATAGCTTCTGGCCAAAAACTCCTTGACAAACCAGCATGAGAGAGCATGCATCTTACTCTCTCCAGAAGAGTTTGATTCATTCTTTCAGCCACACCATTTTGCTGAGGAGTATTCCTGACTGTTTGAAGTCTTTCAATACCCTCATTTCTGCACAACTCATCAAACTCATTCCAGTAGAATTCCAGACCATTATCTTTATGAAGCCTCTTGATCTTCTTCCCCAACTGATTTTCAACTAGAGCCTTCCATTGCATGAATCTCTTGAATGACTCACTTTTGTGTTTCATCATCACCACCCAAGTATTTCTTCAATAGTCATCTATGAATGACACAAAATATCTGTGACCACCCAATGACTCCACCTTTGATGGCCCCCAACAATCAGAATGAATGTAATCAAGTGATGACTCTGTGCTGTGTATCCCTTTTGAGAACTTGCCCTTATGAAGCTTCCAAAACACACAATGCTCACTGAAGTCCAGATTCTTGACCTTACATCCCTCAAGAAGATCTTTCTGAGAAAGAATCTGCATCCCTTTTTCACCAATGTGACCCAGTCTCATATGCCACAGTTTTGTCAGCTGTGACTGATGAACGTTAGTAGATGCTACAGCAGCAAACCCAGACACAACTAATCCTTGCAAAATATACAAGGTTCCCCTTTTGACTCCTCTGAGAACTGAAATTGAGTTTTTGTAGACACTCAGTTTTCCACCTTCACACTTAAAACTGAATCCCTTGCTGTCTAAAAGACTGAAAGATACCAAGTTCTTGGTCATCTGTGGAACATGTCTAACTTCACTCAATGTATATAATTTACCATCCTCTGTCCTCAACTGAACTGAGCCAATCCCAACTATCTTGTAGACCTTGATGTTTGCCATAGCTATATGACCACCATCTATCTGTTGATAACTTGAGAACCACTCTCTTTGTGGACCAATATGATAAGATGCTCCAGAGTCCAGAATCCACACATCAGCATGATGTGCTGATTCACCAGCTACTAGAACCATGTCTTCCTCTGAATCAAACTCAGCTGCAACAACAGCTGTTCCAGAACTGTTCTCCTGCTGCTTCATTTTCTTTGGACAGTTGGACTTCCAATGTCCTTGCTCCTTACAATAATTGCAAACATATGTGGATTTAGGACCTTTGGACCCTGTCTTCTTGGATTTCTTCTTCTTCCCAGACTACTGCCCATGCCCTTTTCAACCACTGCTACTGACTATCAGTCCAACAGCCCGACCGTCTGCCCCAGCTGCCTTATGTCTCAGCTCCCTGGCATGTAAAGCTAACCTTACATCTTTCAGTGCAACTTTATCCTTCCCAACTATGAAGGACTGCACAAAGTTCTCATAAGAAGCTGGTAGTGATACCAACAAAATCAGACCTGCATCGTCATCCTCAATCTTCACATCAATATTCCTGAGATCAAGTAATATTGTGTTCAACTGATCAAGATGATCTCTCAGCCGAGCTCCCTTATGAATCCTTAGGCTAAACAGCCTCTGCTTTAACAACAACTTGTTGGTCAATGACTTAGTCATACACAGTGTTTCAAGCTTTGACCATAACTTAGCAGCGGTGTCTTCCTCGGCAAATTCCGTGATAACATCATCAGATAAGCCCAACATGATGGTGGAATGTGCTTTCTCCTCCAGACTGACATAATTTGCTACACTGGCATCTCCTTTACTAGATAAAAGAGTCCACAATTCTTGTTGTTTTAGCAAGGCCCGCATCTTGATTTGCCACAAACAGAAACTATTCTTCCCTGTAAATTTATCAATCTTTACGTTAATTGCTGACATCTTTCTTGTTAAAGAACAGGACCTATGATTACAAAATCCTACCACCGGTCACCGGTCTTGGTGAAGATCAACTCCGTTCAACCTGTGAATCTCTCTGAATCTTGAACCTTACGCTCCGATACCAGTTTGTTGAAACACAGATGAGAAACATGAACCTTAAGAAATGTAAAACAGATTCAATCTAACAGAAAAATAAGGCAGAAATTGATAAAACAGAGAAACAAAGAGAACACGGTGATTTAACGTGCTTTACGGCGTTGTGCCGACTACTCCACGGACAGAAAATGAGATATTTTATTATGCACGGAATTACAAGGTTTTCACAAGTGTATGAACAACACTTTGAATGACACACTTTGCATTGATTACAACATTGGTATTTATAAGCACAAATCCCTAACCTTAACTGCCATAAGATCTTTGTCGGAATCGTCATAAATACCCCAGATGTGGACCCCAACTCCAGCTGTTATCCACCAGACGAAACACTACTCAAAACTGACTTTCCCAGAAAACTCACATTTCTTGAAAACCCGCTTTTCAGAAAACTCACTTGTAATCAAACAAAATCACTTGTAGAACTCGGCAAACTCAATTTCCACCAAAACTCAGTTTTCTCAGCTTTTCCCAAAACTCAGTTTCACTTAACAAAACTCAGTTTCAGTTTTCAAATTATTTATAATGATGGAGAAGAAACAATTGTCGCTGTTTCACTTATTGATGTTGGTAGTGAGGATAATCAGCTTGATCTCAACCACTGGGTAATATTTCTTCTTTAAAACATTTATACCAAATAATTTATATACATATTGTTATAAAAGATAAATATATGTTTATCTATTATTCAAATTGATTTTCTGGTTAATCTATTATATTGTATTCACATTGTAATCTCTACTATGAATACTATATGATACCAGTGAAATAACATACAACTTTTCCCTTCTTTTTACATTGTATTTCATCTTTGTTTCTCTGTTATTATTTGTATAACACGTTTTTAGCACGGGTCTCTACATGTCCTGTACAAAATTTCCAAAGTCCCCATTAACTCAATTTTTGATACCGTTCACCGTCAACTATCCATCTACCGTGAACCAAATGAATGACTTTTCAACCCACCCAATGACAATCTTATCACCGATATATGTCTATCAATCCACAGAAGGGAAGCACTCTTAATACTGATTTTCATATTTATTATTAATTGTTTTAATATTGTAGTATCAATAACCGATATTGGTGCTTTTGATGGATGAAAGACACAACAACTCTTGTTGGGCATATGATGGCTTTGATAAAGAAAATAAATAAACTTCCTGATCTTTTCATATTTGGATTTATTAAATTTTGTTATGTTATAATTTTCAATATTATATTAATTATGTTGTTCACATCAAAGATTTGCAGGAGGGAAGATGCATCAATGAAGAAATATTTCAAATTGTGGAATTTCTCAATTACGGAAGAATGTTTAAATCTGGAAAATGGTTCAGTACTGAATGTCTAAGGGAAACCATTGACGGGTATGTCGAGTCTGAGAAGGAATGTTTGAGGTAAAATAATGAAATCTTGTCATTTCAATTTATTTTACAATGTTCAATAGTATTATGCAAATTGTATTATTGTATATGATATTGATGTAACATGACACATTGATATTACTTTGATCTAATAATCTTGATTACATGATTATAATGATGGATCTAGTAGTAATTTATATCCATCAGTTGGATGAGGCCTTTAAAGGCTGAATTATCTAAGACAAAATTATTATGTCATTAAGAGAAAATATTTATGATCATGTGAAGATGATCAATATCCTAAACGAGCATATACATATATACGGACTTTATGTCCATAAAAACTGTATACATCTCGTAAAAGTGAATATGAAATTCACATAAATGGACATGTCAAACAGTGACAAAAGTGAACATGAAATTCACATAAATAAATGTCAGACATGTCAAATACTAATGAAAGTAAATATGAGAGAAAAAAAAGGGACATGTCATTTGCGAGAATAAATGAGGACATGAAGTCCATTGAAAGAGACATGTCCCTACGAGTGATCTAATATTCAGATATAATAAATTATTGAATATATCATTAGATCTTCATGATCACCGCTGAGAAAATAATTAAATCACTTTTATAGGATGATATGCTCATGAAGCAACAATATCAATTAAAGTGATTTAGGATATTAATGAAATTGATTATGATTTTGTATCATTGATGAAAAATAATAATCCACTGAATGTGGAACTATAAAAAAAACAAATGACTAATGAGTCCCGACCAAATTATGACAGTCGGTTCCCCGTAGGGAATGTGACTCAATTTTAAATATTTGATTATGGTCGTGGACATGGACATGGTTGATACAATCCAAACAAAATTATTTGGTCGGGATTAAGACAATAATCATGACAAGAAACAAAGTGATCTCTTAAATGATCATGCCACATGTCAAAGTTAGTGGCGATTTCTAGAAATTTTTATACGATGCATTAAAAATTTAAGCATCGTTTATTAATAAATAAATTGTTTATTGTCTTGGCATTATTTTGATACGGCGTGAGATTTTATTATTGTTTATAGGTTGCTTTATATTTTAGCAATATATGCTATGAAAAATAAGAACATGATATTGTCTTAACATTTACTTAATTGGATTGACATAACCATAAATATACGACCTTTGTGTGACCATTGCAGTATTTAATGCAGTCATTGTATTTTTATGGCAAGTGTATCCGCATTAACTTTAATTAACAAATTAAAATCATATTTTTCATTTAATGAAATGATTTTATTTGCATGATTAATAGTAAGCATAGTGAGAATCATTAATGTGATTATTTATACCTAATGTTAATATTCAAAGTGCGGATTTTGGAAAATTAATACCATGTATATGGCCATCATTGATATTTTTATTTAATTAAAATAAATACACTTGTGTAGTATTTTTTACGTCTAAAGCATATCACCATCTAAAAGACTTGTTATAGTAAATTAATTTAAATTGCACTAATTGTCATATTAGATTCAAAATTTTAATGCCTGGTTGAGTTAGGTGAATATGACAACATATTATAATGCTTCATTAGTTAGAGAATTTTATACCCATCATAGTTAGCACAATGATTGATTCACTGATTGTAATAGTTAATAATTGTCTCTTGTACCCCTTAGCATATATAATTTCTATTCATAATTGATTGCTTCGAATGATATAAATTGACTATTTTACGAGTTTATCATTGAATTAGCTAACAATTGTGATTTGTATTCGTAAACATTATTATTTGTTTGGAAATTATTGTTTTTCCTTTGATATGACATAATTTTATTTCTTCTTAAGAAGAAATGAAAGTCATAAAGTTGAGACCGGTTAATTGTGATGACCATGTTGTCTCACCAATAGACATATTGGATAATAAAATGAATTTCTCAAAATAAAATATGGGAGAAGCAAAACTTTTTTTTTGAAAAACCAACAAATTTTATTAAGGCAAATCCGCAAGTGTTGCGGAGACTACATCAGAAGGGGGATGAGTACCCCAGGAAATAACTCCCTCAGACGCGACACCATGTCTGGCTAAAAGATGCGCGGGGACATTACCAGAACGTTTAACAAAACAAAAACGGCAAGAGGCAAAATAAGAAGAAGCTGAGAGACAGTCACGTGCAAGACAGGCCAGGACAGACAGGTCATCCGATTGACGAAACAAAGCTTGAATGCAAGATAAGCAGTCGCTCTCGAAGATCACAGAAGAGAACCGCAGCCGGATTGCTTCTTCAATAGCTAGATAAATCGCACGCATCTCCAGTAGCTCCGGGGCATCACCCGGATCTATGTGAAAAGAGAAGGCCACCACAACAGACCCCGCAGAATCTCCAAAAATCAGCCCAATACCCGAACCAGCGGCCGCCACCGAAGCATCCGAATTGCACTTCCAAGTACCCAATGCCGGCGGAGTCCAAACCTGCGGATAAGTGCAAGTGCAAATTTTAAATGCATTATATGCAAGTGCTATATAAGTTTCGAAAGAGGCATTGAAACAAAATTGTTTGAAATAAAACACTATGCTCTTCCAAGTCTATACTTGAAAATAATGAGATGTGTCCGTTCTTAGAAGAGAATGTGACCGATGCTATGCAATTATTAAGCAATTATATTATACAAATCCATTCCATAAAGTGAATGCGACCAGATTATAATGCATCGCTTCGGTTCAATGAACGAACGTGACCTATATTCTTGTGAGAAATTCATCATGAAAAATCCCACCAAAAGTGGTTGGTGATTATTGAGTATTGGCATAACCCAGAGTATTGTAATCAATATTTAAATCCCCCGATCGAAAAATATTAAAGAATTTTATTGATACCCGCATAAGAGGATCTAATATTAAAATGTTGAATCCATCACGGGTTATTACAAATTTTCTAAATATTGATTGTAAAATAGTGTTGTCCAAGATGAAAGAGGAGGAAAATCCATTATATCTCGTGACAAACATTGACATATATGAACCATGAGTTCATATATTATTCATTGACATAAAACCCATGAAGGGTAGATTTTATGCACATCCTAAATACATCAAATATTTTTTGAGAAAATGGAGAAATGAAGTAAAAGTTCAAGGTCTCATTCTAGTGATTTCTCTACATATAATTTGAACGATTCTTGAAGAATCTAAAATCACATAGTGGTATATAAAGAGCAAGAGAGATAATGTTTTAAAAAATCTCATAGAATGAGATATTTAATGAAACCATTATTTTTAAATGTGTAAATCGCTTGAAGCGAATAGAAGAGTATCAAGGTACAACTCGGTGCAACATGTTTGATGAAGATCGATTCTCGGCATTAGGGGGAGGTAATGAAAACCTCATGTTAGAATAAAAGAATGCCGAGAAATTTTAACAACATAAACGATCTTCCACGCATCAGTTCAACTGAACTTCGAAAATAATCTTACTTGTAGTATTTAGAAAATAATTTGCCAGATGCCTTAATTGACTAAAAAAAATGACCATTTATAAATGCACCAAAAGTATCATTGATAATATTTCTCTACGACAAAAGCGTAGAAGAACGCTCGGTGTAAAAGATAAGAATCCGCGGAAAATGAATTCGTATTCATTCACTCATGAAATCTCTTAAAGAGATTCGTTTTGAAGAAGAAAACCCCAAAATAAAATTGCTCGTGCATCAAATGATTAAATATTGGGGTTGCAGAACAACCAATCCATATATTGATAAGGAATTGGTGTATGCTAATAGCGAATTAGCAATGAATTTTACGGGAGAAGTTTATAATAAAAGATAATAGTCGTCGACGACATATTTGCCTCTTTAATTGCTATTATTATATCTGGATCCATTACCTAAGTCATAACAGAGTGTCAGAAACACTCTGACTAGGTAAAAATGAAATAAGCAATTGAGGTCGAGCTTGAATTGGAAATATTTGTTTGTTAATGATCAAATATATTCTCCCATTATAGATAATATTATGTTCCGCTAACTAATATATCTGGCAGTAAATTTGAGTTCCCACATGTCATGACCGCATATTTATGGGTCGTTGGACATTAATATTGATATGAAAATCCTTGGTGGATTTCAGAAACGAATTAATATAACAATCGCAACATGCATAATGTTAAGTTAAAAATATGGTTAACATTTATGTTGAATGTAATATGGATATAGTATAGTCCTATTGATGAAGGAATATATAAGTAACTAAAACTTAATGTCATGAAATTATAGTAGTACGGCGTGTGAGAGTGGAAATATATGCATGCAAATGGTGATTCTGTTACTTTCCCCATTGTTTTTATAGTTATAGTGATGATTGGGTTCCATGTGTTGCACGAATAAGTAGTGGGCATGACAGTATTTAGCCCTTAAATTCAATTATCTATATGAAGTCTAAAAGAGACGAATATACAAAGTACGCTCTAGTAACAATCTAGAAGAATTGTTCACTAAGATCATCCCCACATCTGTTCCGGAGAAAAAATGTGTTTATAGTACTGGAATGCGTACATAAGGAAGATTGTTGTCGTCAGGGAAATCGACAACTACAAAACTACTTTGTGGATTTGGTCTTAAAACAAGTGATTGTACTTTTTTCCCCTTTAACCAAGTTTTTCCCACATGGTTTTCTTAGTTAAAGGTTTTTAATGAGACAGTCAGTGCAACACATAAAAACGCATATGACATGAACTATTTTCCTTGTCTAGTTTATTTTCCCACTGGGTTTTTCTATCAAAGTGAATAGTACATTACATATATGTTATGCAACTCAGATCAAGAAATTAATATTCATGCAAAAGAATGGGGAAAATTGATGTGCAACCAATTCGATCAACTGACAACCTGGCAGATTTATTTACCAAGACATTGCCAACTGCAACATTTGAGAGATTGGTTAAGAGCATTGTGATGTGACGTTTCAAAGACCTTAATTCATGCTTGGTTCAGGGGGATTAAACCAACATAGATAAATATGTACCCTTTTTCCTTAACTAAAAATTTTTCCCACTGGGTTTTTTCTTAGCAAGATTTTAATGAGACATATCATATCTATTGTTTGTTGAATAATAGATATCCAAGGGGGAGTGTTATAAAAGATAAATATATGTTTATCTATTATTCAAATTGATTTTCTGGTTTATCTATTATATTGTGTTCAAATTGTAATCTCTACTATAAATACCACATGGTACCAGTGAATAACACACAACTTTTCCCTTCATCTTTATTCATTGTATTTCATCTTTTTTTCTCTGTTATTATTTCTATAACATATATATATATATATATATATATATATATATATATATATATATATATATATATATATATATATATAGGTTTTTATCAGCAAGGACATATTAATAAATAAAACAGGATCCAAGTACACTGATAATTAGAAAGGACAAAACTATGTAAGTTTCCTAAAACACCCTTAACCTAATAATTCTATCCCTAAAACCTATTTTTGCAGCCGTCTCCCTTTTTTCCCATTTCTTTTATTGAACAGGTATGGATTCGCAGCTATCTTGAAGGCTTCAAAGCTGTGGAAGAAAGCTGCCATTTTGACCGGATTGATGTGTTCCGGCGACCGGATTGGTGTGTTCCAGTCAATTGAATTACAGGCGGAGGAGCGACGCAAGAGTTTTCAGGCTGGGAAAGGCGTGCTTGTTGATTATGAGAATTCTGGTGAATTGATTGAAAATAATGCTGATGCAAATGAAGAATTGGAAAATGAATTTGCTGCGGTTAACGGCGCAGGAAAAGGGAAGAAGAAGACGAAGGCAAGTCAGCCATTGAAGGCGAAGGCAAGTCAGCCATTGAAGGCGAGGATTTTTGTCTAGAAGGAGGTTTGCTGTTTGCTGTATTTCCAACTCCGCTGCGTTGTCGCCGGATTTTGGCCTCCGGTGGCTGCTTTGAAGAACGAAGCTAGCAGCAAGAAATTTTTTTTTTTTATGGGCTGTTACTACTTATTAATTGTCCGTTACTACATTTTACGGGGCTGTTTACTATATGTTTTTAGTCTGTTACTACTTGTTTTTAGGATGTTACGACATTTTATGTGATTGTTACGACTTTTATGGACATTTTATGGACGGTTACTACTTGTTTTCGTGGCTGTTACTATATTTTATCTAGTGTTTAGTGGCTGTTACTATTTTAATGCCCCTTTACTACTATTTAGTGGCTGTTACTATTTTTCCATTGGATGTTACGATTTTTTATGGGCTGTTACTATTTGTTTCTTGGCTGTAACGACATTTTATGGGCTGTTACTACTTATTTTTAGACCGTTACTACTTTTTAATTGGATGTTACGACATTTTATGGGCTGTTACTACTTGTTTCTTGACTGTTACTATTTGTAGAGGGGTAAAAAGTAACAAGGGGTATTTTTGTCCAAATATTTTGTTTTTGTCCTTTATAACATCCGAAAAAAAAGAATTTCCTTGCAAACCCATTTATGTTTTTTTTTTGTCCTTGTAGCCCCTTCCTCCTATATATATATTCTTTTTTTGAATATCCAAAAATTGTCATTAATCAACAAGATGCTCAAAAGATTTAAAAAAATGTCTAAGGTACCAAAATAACACCTCCCAATTACAAAAATAACAAGAGACCCAAATCAAAAAAGCTGTAACAGTCTCCCTGCCGAAAGCGGATAGAAGCAGCAGGTTACCTTCCAAAATTGACAAAAACCAGCACCATTTCAATTATCACACAGCATCAAAAGCCAACCTTTTAATTTATACTGCTGCCAACATCGGGTTTGTCTTCCGTTGTTCCCACTCCAGCTTCTTGAGCCCCTTGGAATTTGATAACCAAGAAAAAAAGAATCTCTGAATATCTCTGAATATCAATTCCGGATTTAAAACGTGGAACTGATGACTTTGTTCCTATGTAACCAAATTACCCAAGCCGTAACACCTACAATAGCTGACCATAAACAAAATGCTAAATTCGAAGAAGCACTCATAGGCCTCACAAGATAAAAATAACAAAATGAGCAAGCGTTTAGTCAATCAATCTTGCACCAACATAGAATATGAGACCAAATCAACAAAGACACATCGCAAGCATAAAAGAGATGATTAACCGTTTCTTCGAACTTAGAACATAACGGACAACAAGCATCGTGTATTGCCACACCACGACAAATAAGTTTCGGTATTGTGGAAATTCTTTTCAGGCTTGCTTTCAACAAAAAAAGATTCATTTTCGAAGGTAAAATCTTATTCCACTTTGCCACTTGATCATTAGTCGAAAAAGAATTTTTTTAAAAATCCATCTCGATCAATTTTCACAAAAAATCCACCGAGAAGTTTCCATTCGAACATAAATTCCATTTCAAATTTATCTCTTGAACCTGCATTACCACAAACAGAGCTAAT
This sequence comes from Gentiana dahurica var. dahurica, assembly GCA_024500145.1. Classification (NCBI taxonomy): domain Eukaryota; kingdom Viridiplantae; phylum Streptophyta; class Magnoliopsida; order Gentianales; family Gentianaceae; genus Gentiana; species Gentiana dahurica. The sequence goes on from CM044903.1 coordinate 2,122,848, forward strand.
TAAAACCTCCAACTCACCTACCTCCCATTCCTCAAAATCCCTCAACCTCCTGCTCCAAACCCAATGACAAGAACGCCTTCCTTCAAAATAAAAGTTTGTTGAATTGGCCTCATATTTTTACTTTTAATCATAATATAAAAGTTTGTTGGGTCAATTATAGCGAGACAATCGTTGTGATATTAGCATTACCCTCTTGCAGTACGAGAATGTTACTGCCAAAACGAAATCGTGACAAGTCAATGACACAACATAATATTTTGTAAATTGGGAAACAAGGAAGGAAATCTTTTGTTATATTAGGGGCGATATGAGAATCCAACTTTAGATCTCATCAGGAACTCTAATTTTTGTTGCAATTTATTTCCTCTGATTGACACCAAAGGAGAGGATGTTGAACTACCATCTCTTCCAACAGCTTAAGCTGATGGGGAGGTAGATAATTTTAACATCTTATCACGCCCTCTCAAGTGTGAGCAATCTCCCAACGCTTGCACAATTTTAATTACTTCAACTTCCACACACCCCCTCAAGTGTGCCAATCTCTCCAAACACTTGCACAATATAATGGTCAAGTGTGGAACTCTCTCCAAACACCCTTTCAAGTGTGGCAATCTCTCCCAACACTTGAACAATTTTAAATACTTCAACTTCAACACGCCCCCTCACCCCCTCAAATGTCTGCAATATTTCTCAACACTTGCACCATTTTAAATACTTCAACTTCAACACGCCCCCTCATGTGTGGAAATCTCTCCGAACACTTACTGACTTGCACAATTAAAATGAGGAAAATAATGTTGACAGCATGATTCGATCTCATTACCTCTGGCTTTGATACCATGTTGAACTACCATCTCTCCCAAAATGGTAAGCTGATGGGGAGGTAGTTAATTAACATCTTATCAGATCCTGACGTGGAAATTAAAATTATGGTCGCATTTTGTTGACGTGTTTTTTAAATTGGGGAAAAATTCGATTTTATCACCAAAATTACAAAATCCGTCCTCTAACTTGAAGACATGATCTCTTCATTTGGCCATGATATAATTAAGGTGAATTTCACATTTTTTTCATTTTCAACGCCAATTGGATACAATTTTTTTTTTACAGATTCATTTCAACATCCGACACTGGAATCGCAAACCGGAGTAAAAACGTAAATAAAATGCTAATCAAGCAAATGTATTCGACTAATTTTGCATTTTCACCCTTCTTGTTGATCATGGCATGAGCAGTATTTTTTTCTTTTAAATAAGCAACGATTTTATTAATAATTAAAAAGATTGTTTTAAAGTCCAAGCCGAGTTTTATAACACGAACTACAAAATCTTATATTTTTTTCGTTTTTCTAGCCATCATATGTATTCTCCCAACTTCAAATGTTTCTTTATGTAGATCAGAAGAGCATTATTTTTCTCTTCCTTGATTTTGACAGGTGATGCATTCAAAAGTTTTAAGATTTCTCTGTCCTTTTCTATTGAAAAACCACATACTCGGTGATAGTATCCTTTTGAGTTGGTGAAAAAGTTGTTTGAGTATCAATTTCTTGTTGAGTGGTCTCTTGATTTGTCTTTAATCATGCCTCATGTTTTTCCTCCTCAATGATCTCTTTCTCATTATCCTTTTCCTTAAAATCATTGATGTGATGGCTTTGAGGTTCTACCACAGTAGTTATATTGGCTTTATCAATTGTTTCTTCAACCACACTTTGATTTCCAATATCCATTGGGTTCGAATAAATTGGTTGAACATTATCCTTTGGTTCAACGTCATGTTCTTCCTGGGTAGAGACATGGTTAGCATCAATAACTCCATTGGCAACTGTGGATTGAATTGGCTGTTAGGTGTAATGCGTGAAAGACAATTTTTGTAATTGTTTTATTTAATAAATGAAATGATATTATTATTCATATTTATTATTCTCATATTCACCGATGTGACAATAGTATTTACACTACAGAAAACCCTAAAGTATATCGTTTATGTAATCACTTAACTCAGTGTATGGGATATACACGGGGGGATTGAGTTAGTGAAGATGTACTTAAAATACAATTAGCCCGTAGTGAAGTTAATCGAGAGTATCGGGTCTCTCCTTTAACGTGCTATTAATGCGCCCAGAACACAATAGGTGTGATTGTCTTATCCGGACTTTCGGTTAAGAGAACCTAGTGGGGCATTTATATATGATAGATATATCATATAGGGCTGGACCGATTTGATTAGAGTTCACGATATAATTCCGTAATCGAGAATTCTTATCGAATCAATGGATGATCATATTTATGGATATATCTTAATCATGAGGTGATCACAGTCAACTGCTTGAATCAGTATGAGGTTTGACTTGATGGTTAAGGATTACACTGAGTCTGTGGTCTGAATTACCCCATCTTGGCATTGTACTGGATTGAGTGAGTAGTCTGTGTTATCACAGATACGGAATCCGTTCCTTCCATTTATGGAAGTAAATAGACAGTTCCCTTATTTGTTAATCCTAGAAACTGATCGATCGCGCGAGTTCATATTACACTGATTAGCTACCAGTGAGTTGTATGAATTATTTGATCACTAGGGGGTTAATGGTAAATAAGGATAAGAGGTTCTAAAAAGGGTTAACGTTAACTTCCCGATTTAGAATGAACAGTCTATGGAGGATTAATCCATATGTAATGATTATATCAATGGACGCTTATTATTATTCTCGTGAGGAGATAAATATAATCTCATAATCGGAGGAGTGCGGTCACGGGATTATGGTGGCATATTCCTGTGATTGATTTATCGAATATAATTATTATGTTCGTAAGATAATTATTTATTTGATTTATCGGAGCCGCTGATTATTAGTCCATGGTCCCCGACGTGCCTCCAAATATAGCATAGCTATTCTCGGACGTCGAATCCTAATAATATTAATTTAGTTCTTGTTGGACTTTATTAAACGATATGTGAATTAATTGTTTAGTGGACTATTAAATTAGTTGGGCTAAATAATTAAATATGTGAAAAAGACATTTTTCATAATCTTGGCCCAATTTAGTGTGTTAGTCGAAATTATTGTGACTAGGTCACAAGGGTTAATTTTCGCCCCAAGCTTGTTTTGTGGAACAAGAAATTGTTTTCTTGTGATTTAATAAGACATGTGCACAAAATATTTATTGGATAAATATTTATGGTAAGAAATAAAGATAAATATTATTCTAGATTTGTTCTAGAATATTATGGGATTATTTTTATTTATTGGATTTATTTATTTGCATAATAAAATCCTTGGAGGACAATGATTACTCTCCTATATAAAGAGAGTTCTCCCAAGCCTTACACACATGCAAATTTCGACTTCTCTTAGAGAGAAGGAGCAAAAATAATTCGGCCAAGGGGAGAAGGGAAAAATCTTGGAGATTTTTTTCCGGGTAGCATATCGGGAGGATTCGAGACGAGAATTTACTTCCACCGGGAGTTGCTTGGATCACACGTACGGAAGATCGTGGTGCTCTTCACATCTTCTTTCATTCTTCCTTTTGCGGTTCTTCAACTTGGATTTTGAGATCCAAGAGGTATGTTCTACAACCCCTTGTAGAGTAGATCTAGTTATTTTATTACGTGTAATTTATAGATCTAGATCCTTAAATCGCTTCCGTTGCGGATGGTATTACTAACATTGGCTTAGTGTTATCATCGGCAACTTCTTGATCAGTTGTAGTTTTTGCTATATAAATTTGAGTTTTTGGAACAGGATCATCGGCATGAGCAGTATTTATAACCATAATCAATAGTATTAAAAGTGTCTTGTTTCGGTAATTGGTAGAATTATTCTGACCACTTGTTATATAGCTATATCACCATTATTCTTTGGTGTTAATTTGCAGGAGTTTTTCCTAGCTGGTAAATCAAACTTGGCTTCTTGAATTTGGCTTGTTTTAGCAAGAAATTCGCCTAGCACTATATGTCTTACTGAATTCCGCCCCTAGTGATCGACTTGTATTTTTTGATTCGCCATTGTACACACACATAGTTTAGATTCATAATAACGAAGTGATGGTTCGGATTGGAGTAGCTTAAAGGGAGGTGACCATGGATAAGTGTACGAAATCTGTAATAATTCCGTTTAAAACTTTGATAATCATCTTTAAAACTAAATCAGCTAAGCATCTAGCATAATTAGCTTTGTTACACTAGCATAATCAACTCATCTGATTATGCTAAGCATCTAGGATTTTTTAGTCATTGCATCTAATTAGCTTTATTAAATCAGTTTCTTAATAAACGTGTTTTTGGCAACTGCCTCAAATATTTTGGAACGGAGGGAGTATTATATTTCTTAGGGAGCAAATACTTTTAGTTCTATACTTTTCTTTTCTACACTATATAAAGAGAGTTATCGTATGTTGTAATCATATAACATCTTTTCCTATCAATAAAATTATAAGAGTTTCTCTTGTTTAGCCTTTGGCTTTGTGTTGTGTTCTTGAGTTTTCTTCGTCCGATTAAACAGTATCAATCATCCCTTCCGTTCGTAACATAACTGTTAATACTTTATATAGTGTTTTAGTTCCGAAATGGGTTTAAGTGTAAGTGACAAACAATTAACTTCAGGCCCGGATTGAATGAGTTACGGAATAAATTTCAGGGAGCTATAATCAGTTTTATAAACTACTAAGATAGTAATTGATGTTAGGATTTTGAATCACTTTCCGATATCGGGTGAATGAAAAATTAATGTCTAAAGATAGAGTAAAATGTGTGGAGTGTTAATGAATAATGGGTATTCATTTGTCCTATATTGGAGGAATGAATCAAGTGAAACCATTGGAGTAGTGTAGTACTTAGATGTAAGCCCCAAGGGGCAAGAGAATTTTGTGAATGAGGGAAGACATAGATGCTTGTTGATTTAGCACCCCACATGCACGCGCCGTCCGGCCTTCTTGGTTCGGGCTTGTGGCTTGTGGCAATATATTTTTTTGGACAAGCTCAACATTGGATTTTTTGAATCGAATCAGAATGTTCAGTTCGAATTAAAACTAAACAGAAGCATCAGTTGACAACAGAGTCATGAACCTGCTTGCACCATTTCAAAAAAAATGGTTCAAGAACAGACTCGAAATTTTGGTCGCAACTTTCCTAACTTCCATTCTCTCAAAGGATACAACTCTAACATTTTATGCCTAAATAATTGAAAATCCTGAATGAAAACTTAGACAGAAAATACATTGTTTTTCCATACTGAAACTCTGCGAAAACATAAGCATATTTTCTGCACATAAAAATTCTGCATTCTGAAAATTTGCAAGATCAAATAGAAATGTTTTCTACATAAACTCATTTGCATAGTCAGAGATATCAAGGCCGGATCAGTTCGCCGCTTCATTGAAGTACCGCAACCAGAACAAGGTAAAGACTGTTGTATATTGGGAGACTTCTTGCCATAACCGTTGGCATTACATCAGGGTAATAAAGTCTTAAGGAAAGCGTTCTACGCGCCTCAGTCTAACGAATAAGTCTCCGTTTTCCTCTTGCCTTATGCATTTTTTGTTTCAAATGTCTTGCAGTAATTTTATGTGAATAAAGCTCGTTCTACTTATATGTTAATCTTGATTGGCAATCTGCTTCTACAATCTATGTCTCCATTTTCAGAAAATAGTAAACCAGTACTACACAACACTATTTTCTTAACAATCTTAAGACATTATACGTTCCTGGTTTAGTAATCAAAACATGTTTATGTGCAAACCTTTTGGTAAAATCATTTTAATTTTTATGTGCATTCAGAAACATGTTCAACGTTGTTCTCGTTTAGTTTTTTCTGTAGTTGAATCAGAAAATGAATTTAAGGAAAAATTGAAGTAGAAAAGTTTATGTCATATACATTTGCCGTGCATAAAATCTGCAAATTTGTTCACTACAACATCATTTATGTTATAATTTGATTCTGTAAGTTGTACAAAATGTAGTTTCAATTCTGGGAAGATTAAAACAAGTACATGAAAGATAACTTGTGACAAGATTGAGAACATAATTTTGTTGTGCGATAAAACATAAATTAGTCGTGCCTGTGTTATAATCTGACCATGCCTATACAATCCGTTTATTAGCACAAACATTCTGTAAACTTTTCGAAATCATATCGGGTAAAGTGCATAAAATATTTGTGGAAAAGTGACTATTAAAAATCTATAACATAAAATAATAAATGAACATCATGTTTTTTGTGAAAAAAATAATGCAACGTGTCGCCTTGTATTCTTTCTGAAAAATTATGTTTACAACATGATTTGTGAGTTATTTTGATCCTACAAGTATGTGATTGTAGTGTACTTGTAACAAAATCTGAAATTTGGTTGGTAAAAATGTTGTGCCGAAAAATATAAAAATAGTCACAACTTTCTGAAAAAATGAAAAAATTGCCAACATTGTGTTGTAGTCAAAATTACTTTGTAATTACTCGCTCGAATCTAAAAAGTTAAAGAATGAAAGTTGTTTATTTGGTGTTTTAGATTACAAATACGTTCATGTTATTTGTTTAAAATGTTCGTGGCAATATCGGAGAAGTGTGCAAAACAGAGTCTGTTTTACAACTTTGATTGTTGATCTTTTGTTTATGAACAGAAAAGGAAGGGAAATTTGAAACAACTCCTTTCTCGTTTGTGCAACCTGCTGTTGTGCAAGGAACAACTTCATCTCACCACGAAAAACCGGAGAAGTTCAACGGGCAGAACTTCAAATGATGGCATCAGAAAATGCTATTTTATTTGACAACTCTAAGTTTGGCAAAATGGGTAACCGAGGATCATCATGCGGTGCAAGAGGGTGAAAATTATAAAGCCTCTATGACAGCATTGGTTGAATAGAAACACTCAGATTTCCTATGCAAAAATTATATCCTTAATTGTCTTGATAATACTTTGTATACAATTTACTGTGTGCGTAAAAGTGCTAAAGAATTATGGCAAGCACTTGAGAAGAAGAACAAGACAGAAGATGCTGACAATAGAAAATATATATATATTGTTGACAGGTTTATGGAATACCAGATGGTAAAATCCAAAACCGTGGTTAGCCAAATTGAAGAGTTGCGGGTTATTATCTCCGAGTGTCACGAAGAATGTTTGGTTATTAATTAACCATTCCAAGTTGCTGTAATAATTGGGAAACTTCCACCTTTGTTGAGATATTTCAAAAGATATTTGGAGCACAAAAATATGGAGATAACAATGAATAAGTTGGTGGTGAAGCTAAGGGTTGAAGAGAACAACCGGGAATTGGACAGATGATGGCACATTGGACAATGCAAGGAAATTTTGGTGGAGTCCAGTTCGGGCGCAAATAACGGCAAGGGCCAGAAAAGAAATTTCAACGGTGAAAGTTCTAAGAGAAATCAATAAGTTAAGCCATAGAATGGTAAGTGAGTTAATTCTGGGAAACAAGGACACTGTAGGAATGAATGCCGAAAGTCTAGGAGGATTGAACAGTCAAACATGGCTGTGACGCCCCGTTCCGGATACCGAGTCCTTATCCAAAAAGAACGCCCGGCATGCATATATTAACTTTTAAATCGTCAAAAGTGATATATACATAAGCCTCGTAACAATTAATTAGAGTAAAAGCAGAATAAATTAAAACTAAAAGATAACTCAGAAAGGATGTCAAACGACAAACACGGATCACCAAGTCCCAAAATCTACGTCTAAGGAAACTGAAACGACAAAACAAAGAAATAAATGTTGTTTAACTTATTACATCCAAATTTGAAACTGGAAATGTACTAAGTCTATCTCTCAACAACTGATTAATAAAAACACATAAAATAAAAGTCCATAACATTATAATCTCTTGAGCTCAAACGTCGGCTCCATCATCATAACCATAATCATCATCATCCTAACAACCACCTTCTCGGGGTGGAAAAAATAAAAAGAGAAGGGGTAAGTAATTACGTACTTAGTAAAGGGTAGAACAAATGGTTAAACAATATGTATATGTGTGTATGTATATATATATATATATATATACAACATACATCAAGATAAAGTCTATAGTCGCTACCACAAAGGTAGTAATTGAGATCACACTCTCTCTCTACTAGATCACATAGTACATCCTCACGCATATAAGTTTGTTACACCAACACCAAAGGACACTGTGCATGGTGAGAAAGTACCGAGACGTAATAAGCACCTCTCAAGGGGGCATGGACTCATGTTCCATGTGGGAGTTACACGTCGTCCACTGGCCTCAAAGCAAACTTGTGCGGTAAATGTCCCATGTTTCGATATAGAAACGTGTCTTACCAATGATATTGACATTTTAGCTTTTAGACAACTACATATGTATTTACGAGTTAAGTTCTAACCACCAGGTTCATTCACATAAAAGGCTTCTTATGGACTTCTAATCCTAGACATCTAGTTATGTTACCTTGCACATTGTAATAGGATCAATGACTACTAAGTCCATGTCCCACAATGCCTAAGCAACGCCTTCCGGTGCTCCCACATTTTCCCCGTAGAGGGTCTCAATTGTGGTGCAGAGCCAAGACTACCAAAATTCGAAGTTAGACATTGTAAATTAACATATAATGTCCACAAAGACATGCATACAGAATCATAACACTTTGTATAAAAATAATATCCAAACAAGGTGAATGACGATGCTGGATATCGTCGAGTGTATAATCCGGGTCTAAATACTCTAGAACGTCTTACCAAGAACCGTTAACAATGGAGATGGATATTGTGATGTGATTTAGATTGAGCCTGAGAGTTGGTTTCTCTCAAGTTGCCTACGTATCAAATGTATCTAATTGGAATCAAGACTCTCGTAGTTTCTTAAGGTAGTTTATATATGGAGGCGTCTCGCCCTTTTTTCTTATTGGACAAGTATAGGATTCTTAAACCCTAAGGATTAATTCAAGTAAATCCCTTTATAAGAAAGATTTTGATTGCATTTAAATTATAAGATCTGTGTCCTATAATCAAGAGATTCTTCCCTTCTTTATCCGATTGTATAGGCACGTGCTTGAATTGCCCTTATAGGGAAGGACCCTGACGTCCTGCATCAGGCTCCTCAGATCGTCTCGACCAGGCTTGCCAGACCATCATGACCGAGCCGCCCTGCAGTGGTCTAGTCAGGAAGAGCGAGGACAGAGCTCCCTCCTGGCCCAGAGCGAGGACGTGGAGCTCCTGGCCCAGATGCCTTTCTGTGTACTTACTACTAAGACACTCTTCGAGTGACACATGGCAGGCCCTATCCTGACCATCGTCATAAGCCCCCGAGGTGGTACCTGACTCCCCTGAAGCCAAGTAGACCTAACATAGGAGAGCGAAGCTCGATCGTCCTAGGGTAGGCTTGACACGTGGCCTCGTTACCATTATCACTCTGTGACGACGGACACGGGAAACAAAGTGTTCCGTATATAGGTAATGATGAAGTGGTTTTCCCTAGATTGCTTTTTGGGACTTATAACCACTCAGTCTTGTCATGTCTCATCAGACATTACACAAGCTCATTTAAACCCAAGATTGAAGCTGCCGGTTGCCATTCCAATCTCTAACTCCTTTATACAAGTAAGCTTCTTGGGTACTTTCTATTTTACTTTCTTTATTGTTAATGAGCGAACCTGTGATCCTCACTCGCAGTTCCATTGAAGCTCTGTTCGAATCCGAGCCAAAATCGGAAGACGAAATCTCCCAATTTAGGGTTAACTCTGAGACTCCCCCTCCTCTACCAGCCAAAAACTCTATTCCCAAACCTTTAATTAATCGTAGAGGATTTGAAACCCTTGTTTTAGCACCCCGGTACGATCCGTCCTACACCGGTCTTCCACGCTCCTCTGGCACTTCCAAATTCATATTGACCTTGAAAGCTCATACGGCCCTAAAATCCCAATCTACCTGTCATGGGATTGATACCAAATTGACCCATAAGGATGTAGCTTCCCTCTGCAAATAGTACAATTTGGTGAATCCCTTGTTCAAACCCACAGTTCCTGGTCCCGGCGTCTATGCCTACCGGGCTACTGCCGGTTGTTGTGCCGTCTATAAGGAGCAACTCCTCTGTGGCCTAAGTTTCCCCTTTGTCCGGCCATATTGGCCATCTTAGAACATTACGGGCTAGGTCTGGCCCAAATAGTTCCAAATGGTATAAGGGCGATAGTAGGTTTCGCGATCTGGTGCCGGTGCTCTTGCATTCCCTTCACTGTTCAAACATTTCGACTCTTTTGTCAATGCAAACAGGTGCCAGATCAGGCTGGGTACTACCGTTTTCCACGGCAAGGAGACTTCTATAAAGAGGTCCAATTCACCGAGAATGGTGAATCTTCATACAAGGGATGGAAGTCCCGATTCTTCTTTATTTGTTCGAAAGTGGAAGCCAATCTGGGTAGATGGAATTCTGCCGACCTGGGTAGCGATCCTCGACCCATGGATGTTGACAAAAGGCAGATAGATGACATCCGGAATAGTGGTGTCAATATTGGTGTGAAGACATTTTCCTCTGAACTGATCAAATCGGCCTGTCTGCCGACTGCCGGGCCTGACCCTTAAATGGAACTAACCAGGGCGGAATATAGAATTCGTAGGACCTTTTCACTTGTTGTGTTTTCTGATTTAGAGCTTATAAAGTAGTAGTGTTAATTTCTCTATTTGGCTATTACAGTGCCAAACTTTGCAGAGCTGGTTGCAGATGTGGATGAGGAAGAGAAGACACCGGGGGTTGAGCCGACCGGTCTGGACCATGGGTCAGAGAGGACGGAGCATGCTAAGCCGCAGGTGGCCCAATCAGTAGAGAATGTCCTGACTGCCTCTTCTAGTCGGCGCTTAACCGAGCTTCCTGACGATGCGCTAGGTTCCACCTCTATGCGTGCGGGGATTGAACTGGTGGATGTGAGTGCTGGCACAAAAGAAGAGGATGAGTGATGTGATCCGTCCAAGGACATTTTATTTGTTTTGTAATTTATTTTATTTATCGGTGTTGTAATGAATAAAACGGCCTTAGGCCCGTGTCAAAAGTTGCCCATAGGTTAGTATATTGAGTCAGGTGTTTATTTTTAGCAAATAAAAGCCATTTGGGCTTATTTGGTTCAGGTTAGGTTTAGTGCAAAATAATGTGGCGAAAATTACTATGTAATTTACCCCACATCGGTTAGGAGATTTTCAGTCTTTTATTTTGTAGACTATATAAAGGCACCCACTTGTAATTTTATAAGACAATCAATGATGAATCTATTATAATGAAATTGAGAGTTTTCTCTTCTTCCTTGATCTGTGATTGATCAAGAACATCGCTTGCGAGCGAGTGATCTCTTTGTTGTAGAGATTGCACCCCCTTTCGAGAGCTTATCAGCGTTCTTGAGCAAAGCGTTGAGTTGTTCTTGGCCCTCTTCCTAGACTGCTGCTCAGTTAGGTTAGGGTTTCCCGCTCCTATTGATCCTTTCGTCGATCTCCTGGGATCGTATCGCATCAGTTGGTAGCAGAGCTCAGCGACGAATGTATCAAATATCCCCGTTTATTTTCCTTTTTTAATTTTCTTATTCAAAAAAAAAAAATAATATTCGTTCCTTCTTTTTTTGTTCATTAATTTTGTCCACCCCCTCCCAAGAACATCCAAAATCTTCAAATCTTCATCCATCCAACCCGGAAAACTTCATCCCAAGAACCCTAATCTCGATTTTTAAGAACCTAATCTTCCGAAACCCGTTGTTTTACATCAGTTCGTTACCTAACCAAAGTAACTCGAACAATTCTGAAATTTTTACCACATCTTCAAAACAACTCGATCTACAATTGTTGTCTATGCACCCAACCCAGATTCCACGTAGAGCTTGCTTAAAACAGCCGATTAATCCAAACAATCTGTCCAGAAAAACTGCAGCAGTAAATCATCGTTTGTATTCGTTTTCAGTGGGTTAAACGAATCAAAATTACATGCAAATTGGTGAACTTATAGAAAATTTTCATATCTACAACTTTTGTCTTTTGAGTTTTGCCAACTTCTCTGTAGTTGTTACGGAATCGGCACCTTAAGTCACGGCTATCAATCTGGAAATTTTTGACAGATTGCACCAGTTTCCGAAAAACGATTGTTTGAGCGACTTCGGTATCTCCAAAAAATCTGAAAATTTGACATCCTTTATAAAACTCTAATTTCTACAACTTTCGTCTTTTGAGTTTTTCCAAATTTGTAGTCGTTCAGTGTTTAAATACGTGGGTTTCACACCCAGGGTGTAAAAATTTTCACACCTGTGAAATTCTGTTGTCAAAACAACTGTGAAACTAAGGCATCTGGAGGGTATGAATCATTGAAATGAGAGATGTTTGTGGTAAAGAAAGCCTTGAGTAGTGTTGTGAACGTGGAAAATGATTTGCACCGAGAAAATAGTTTTCATACGAGGGTTTGGGTTAGTGGGAAGGTTTGCGTAATGAAAATTGAGGCGGGAAGCTGTGCCAATGTAATAAGTGCTGGTTTTGTCTCCGATTTAGCTATTCCTACGACACCTCATCCTCAACCATATACGTTGCAAGGGATCAGTGATGTTGGTCAAGTGCGAGTTACCAAACAGGCCTTAATATCTTTTAATCTTGGTAGGCTCGATGATGAAGTGTTGTGTGATGTGGTTCCAATGCATGTGGGACATCTGTTGTTGGGAAGACCGTGGCAATTTGATAGGAGGGTGATCTATGACGGGTATTTAAACACATACACGTTGCGTCATAAGGGGAATAAGTTTACACTTCGAGCATTACCTCCGGATGAGGTACATAAAGATCAATTCAAATTGGCAGCCAACCGTGAGGACGCTCATTTGAAACGTGAATCTGAAAGGGAAAAATCCTTGGTTGAGGCAAACAACGACGAGAGTGTTAACATTCATGAGAAGATAGCCCAAGAGTTTATGGTGGCAGATGCAATCACCAAGGAGAATAAGCATGTGGCAGAAGTAGTTAACGAAGATGAGCCAATTGTTGTGGACGAGATAGTGCACAGGGATCAGATAGTCGTTGATTGTTATTGTGCGAGTGATGTTGAGTGTGAGGAGTTTCATGATCCTTGTGATGAGTTGGACAGCACTGCAAGTGGTCGTCAAGTTGTTGATGCGAAAGTGGAATTGTCTGAAGTGTCTATTGTGGAGAAAGAAGAAGATTTTATGTTACTAAACTCTAGTTCCAGCATTGTTGAATCCTCCACATGAAGGGGACCCCGGGCTGTTGGGTACATCCACTGCAGCCCCTATATTGCCTTTGGATGATGTATCCCCGGTTGTTAGTGGTGGCAAGCCGGCGCACAGTTTTATTGATCCTTTTGCCTTGCGTGTTGATGAAGATCCTGCATTGCATTTCTATGACTATCTTGCAGCAACTCCGAGCTTCATCGACCTCGATATCAAGCCGAGAGACTTTTCGTATGTTCCGTGGGTGCAGCATGGATCACGATATCAGCGTACACTTCATTTGAAGTTGTGTAGTCGCATGTTATTTGATCCCGGTATCTCATTGTTGATTTTTCCTGGTTGTTCGAGATTGGCTTCTGATGCCGACTTCTATGACGTCCTGTTGATTCGAGGACGAATCATTTCCAACCGGGAGGGAATGATGTGATCCGTCCCGAGACATTTTATTTGTTTTGTAATTTATTTTAGTTATCGGTGTTGTAATGAATAAAACGGCCTTAGGCCCGTGTCAAAAGTTGCTCATAGGTTAGTATATTGGGTCAGGTGTTTATTTTTAGCAAATAAAATCCATTTGGGCTTATTTGGTTCAGGTTAGGTTTAGTGCAAAATAAAGTGGCGAAAATTACTATTTAATTTATCCCACATCGGTTAGGAGATTGTGATTCTTTTATTTTGTAGACTATATAAAGGCAACCACTTGTAATTTTATAAGACAATCAATGATGAATCTATTATAATGAAATTGAGAGTTTTCTCTTCTTCCTTGATCTGTGATTGATCAAGAACATCGCTTGCGAGCGAGTGATCTCTTTGTCGTAGAGATTGCACCCCCTTTCGAGAGCTTATCAGCGTTCTTGAGCAAAACGTTGAGTTGTTCTTGGCCCTATTCCTAGACTGCTGCTCAGTTAGGTTAGGGTTTACTTTGCTTTTCTGTTCATATTCCTGCGTAGCCTTCTTAGTTGTTTATTCATTACGGCTGTGAGCACCAAACAAAAAAAAATTAACTATTTGACCTAATTCGTTGTTATCAAAAGGTTTCGGCCAAAAAAAAAAATTAGCATCAGATTTTTTGTTTCATTCCTTCATACGTGTATTTCCTAGCAATTCTTTTGACTGTCAATTTTATCCCCATTCCCCAGCCGTCTTCATCCTTTTACTTAAAAAAAAATAAAAAAAATATAAAAAAAAGATCTAGTTTTGATCCTTGCAACCGTATAAGCCCATAGAAAGGTGATCAAATTGTTCATCCTGGTGTGTTATCAGATTTACGAAATGTGACCTAACTTGTTTTATTTTAATTGTTTTACTTTATTAAGTCCAGCCAAAAAAAAAAAAAAAAACAGCCTATATCACACTCCCAGTGTGACACTTGCTGATTTTCGACCAAAAAAAAAAAAATTTAAAAAATAAAAAATTTCCGGTTCGTTTCTCTTGCATAGCCAAACTATTCTTGTACTAGTTTCCAAACACCCTTTTCCCATCCTTATCCTAGTGGTCACATCTAGGTAGTAGGTCTTAGGTTCACTTTTCGGTTGCTCGTATTCTGATTTGCTCAACAAAGGGTGCTCCTACTACTCAGAGACGAGGGTGAGTGACAAACACGAGTGAATTGTGAGGTAAGATGTCGAGACATAGTGAAGATGGTATGACCGATGGTCGGTTTAAGATGATGGCCGACGGCCTTAAGCGCAATTTGCAGAATGACAATGAGACTTTTAAAGAGGAAATTAGGCAGGACATGGCTGGATTGCAGCAAACCATGGCTGAATTGGCCGCCAGGATTAATGAAATGATGCGAGGGCGTGCCGGTGGCAATGATGTTGGAGGTGGTGGTGTAATGGTGGTAGTAGGAATGGTGGTAACGGTGTCAATAATAATATGAGGCATGTTAAGATGAAGTTTCCGTCTTTTTCGGGTTCAGTGGCCGCGGATGCTTACTTTAAGTGGGAATCAAAGATGGAGCAGATTTTTGAGTGTAATAACTACTCTGACGAGAAGAAGTTCAAGTTAGCTCAACTAGACTTCACCGGGTATGCCAAGATATGGTTGAGGCAGTTGAATTTCGCTCGGCATTGTAGCCGTGAAGATGAAATTAGTACATGGACAGAGCTGAAGAGAGAGATGAAAGATCGCTTTGTGCCTAAATCTTATTTTCGTGAGTATTATCAAGCACTGCAAACTATTCGACAGGGCGAGCGTTCTGTTGCAGCTTATTACAAAGAGTTGGTCATGCTTTTGGCCAAGGCTAATATACAGGGGACTGAGGCGAAGACTAAGTCATACTTTTTGGCAGGGTTGCGGTTAGATATTGCGAATCGGGTTAAAGCACAGGCGTGTCCTACCTTGGAGGCCATGTTACGTGCGGCTGAGACACATGAGAAGCTTATAAAGGATAGGCAGGAATCTGACCGTCAGTGGAACGAGTGGCAGGAAAAATGGAAAAAGGACTGTGACCGTAGGCAACAAGAGTTTGAACTTAAGCAGCAGCGTATAACTCAAGAGTTTGAACTTAGGGAGCAGCGTAGGCGACAGGAATTGGAACGTAGGTTGGCATAGTTGGAGGGATTTGAACGTAGGGATCAGAACGAAGTGATTGTTCATGATTGCGAAGTGGTGATGTCAAAGGAGGCAGGTGATAGTGTGGTGGAGGTGTCTGATGTGCCAATTGTTGAGGATCACGTGGACGAGATAGTTCACGTTGAAGAGGCATCCGTTGAAGAACCTGTTGAGAGTAGTGATGAGCATACTGAGTTCCTTGATACACCATCCGAGGTTCCCGATTTATCTTTGCAGGTAGTTTGTGGTGAGAAACCGGTGCATTATTTTATTGATCATTTTGATGTGCGTATTGACGAAGCCCTTACACCATATTGTTATGATTCCATTGCTTCTGCGCCGAGTGTTCTTGACATCAATCTCAAGCCGTTGGACTTTTCTTTTGTTGCATTGATGAAGAATGACTCATTCGTTCCACGCACCATTGTTGTGATGTCATCTGTCCACTTCATATTTGATCCCGGTATATCTTTGCTTCTGCTTGCAGGTTGTTCGGGATTGGTTTCTGATGCTGACTTCTATGACGTCCTGTTGATTCGAGGATGAATCCTTTCCAACCGGAAGGGAATGATGTGATCCGTCCCGAGACATTTTATTTGTTTTGTTTATTTTAGTTTTCGGTGTTTTAATGAATAAAACGGCATTAGGCCCGTGTCAAAAGTTGCCCATATGTTAGTATATTGGGCCAGATGTTTATTTTTAGAAAATAATAGCCTTTTGGGCTTATTAGGGCTGAGTTAGATTTGTTACAAAATAAAGTGGCGAAAATTACATTGTAATTTATCCCACATCGGTTAGGAGATTGTCAGTCATTTATTTTGTAGCCTATATAAAGGCAACCACTTGTAATTTTATAAATAAAATCAATGATGAAATCTTTATAATGAAATTAAGAGCTTTCTCTTCTTCCTTGGTCTGTGATTGATCAAGAACATCGCTTGCGAGCGAGTAATCTCTTTGTCGTAGAGATTGCACCCCTTTCGAGAGCTTATCAGCATTCTTGAGCAAAGCGTTGAGTTGTTCTTGGCCCTCTTCCTAGACTGCTGCTCAGTTAGGTTAGGGTTTTTGGCTCGTATTGATCCTTTCGTCGATTTACTGGGGTCGTATCGCATCAATGGGGGTGAAAAGGAGATCGGCCTTCAAAGAAAGAGGCAGCTTGTGCCCGTGGCTACTCCGCAAAGGGGTAGGTCAAAGAAGAGAAGGTTGGAGTCTCGCCCAATCGATGGTGTTGAGGGCTTGACCGAGGATAGGCATTCATTGGGTCACGGACGCCTCTTTGAGCTATCTGACCAAGACCTAGCTGCAGTGGCGAGCCTTTCTGTTTCTTTTTTTATCTCTATTTTCATGTATAATTGTGTCTATTCCCTGATATGCGTATCCTGGTTTTATGGTGCCCAAGTCCGACAGGAGTTTTTGAACCGACTTGCTGAGTCTTCAGCAAGTAAAGAAGCTCTAAAAAAGACTGTTGCTGAGCTGAAAGGGAGACGACTGAAGCACCGGGATGCTTCCAGTTCCAAAGATGAAGAAATTAAGGCCATGAAGACACAACTCGATGAGGTCAAGACTCGGTGTACTGCTGAACTTCAAGCTGCATTTGACAAGTATACCACAGAAAACTCTGAGCTGGGGCAGAACTTGGTTAAAGCTCGAGGTGAGAGGACGCTCTGGAAGCCTTTATTCCAGCTTAGGTCGCCCGGGCCATCCATGAGTACAAGTCTTCTAACCATCTTGCCCAAGCTCTGAAAGCCCTACTGAACCCAGTCATGCAGTATGGCTATATTATTGGGGTTGATGAGGCCAAGAAAAGCAGACCGAGTTGGTTCTTCCCGAGCTTCCGCATTACAAGACCATGTATAAAGTGGGTGCCAGTCAGATCTATGATGACTGTCTACAAGAGTTCAAGGAAGGAGAGGATATCGGGGCCAAGTATGCCAAAATCCGACCAGCCCCTCAAGGTGCTGAGCCAGTCGTGATGGCCAGAATGGATTTCCTTCCCTTGCCAAGACATGTTTTGTTTTGTAAAATTTTCAAAAACTTATTTTTTATGGATGTTTGTGGTGCTCTGCCCACTGGATGCTTGTTTTTATTTCTATTTTTTAATTTACTTTTGGGATTAAGTACTTACTTGATACCCCGTGCATCCCCCCAGTATGGCGTACACTGCTTGAGGCAGTGGATGGTGTACTTGTATTTTTTTTAGCTATGTGCTTTCTGTGTCTGGCCTGCAGGACTCAGCAAAAGGTTTGACACGTTTGCGGAATTCAAACGGTCTGATTCTGGCATGCAAGACTTAGTTAAAATTTGGCCTGCCCTGCAGACTCGGGAAGCTTGTGGAATTCAAGCTTTCTTAGTATGCCCTGCAGTACTCTGTTTAAAATTTTGCCTGCCCTGTAGACTCGGGAAGCGTGTGGATTTCAAGCTTTCTGAGTATGCTCTGCAGTACTCAATTCAAAATTTGTACTGCCCTGCAGACTCGGGAAGCTTGTGGAATTCAAGCTTTCTGAGTATGCTCTGCAGTACTCAGTTCAAAATTTGGCATGCCCTGCAAACTCGGGAAGCTTGTGAAATTCAAGCTTTCTGAGTATGCCCTACAATACCCAGTTAAAAAATTGGCCTGCCCTGCAGACTCGGGAAGCTTGTGGAATTCAAGCTTTCTGTATGCCCTGCAGTACTCAGTTAAAGTGATTTTTCCTTATAAGGGTGATAACTTAACAACATAATACTAATGAAAAGAAAAAGAAAATTTATTAGAATCTGCATTGATGCATGGTTACATCATTTATTGAAAATAAAAGACTGAACTGAAAAGTAAAGAAAGCAAGTCTGGCACCTGTTCTAGACATAAAGTTTCCTGAGATTCTTGGCATTCCAACTGCGAGGTATGGTCCTACCTCTTTCATCGGCTAGCTGGTATGAACCCTTTCCATGAACTTTGACAACCCTGTAGGGGCCTTCCCAGTTCAGGTTGAGCTTGCCCTGAGGACCTTGCCTGCTGACCTCATTTCTTTTGCTGCACCAGATCTCCTTCTTTGAAGTAGGAGTGCCTGACTTTTGAGTTTTAATATTGAGATATCTTCTATTTATATTTAGCCATTCGGATGTAGGCCACTTCTCTGGCTTCTTCCAAGTCATCCTTGGCTTGCTTGAGTTCACTGTCTTGATCTGACTGGTCATGGAGCTCGGTCCTCGGAGAAAGGAGTCTGATTTCTACCGGGATGACTACCTCGCATCCATATGCCAAGGATAAAGGTGTTTCGCCTGTCGCTGAGTTCGGCGTAGTCCTGTACGCCCAGAGTATGTTGGGTAAATGTTCAACCCAGTTCTCTCCCTCTTCCTCCAGCCTCTTTTTTAGACCGACCATGACTTGTCTATTTGTTTGCTCTACCTAGCCATTAGCTTGCGGATGGCCAACAGACGTAAAGTGCTGGGTTATACCCAGCTCGGCACACCATGACCTGACTATCCTGTCTTCAAATTGTGTTCCGTTGTCTGAGATTAGAGTCTTAGGTATTCCATATCTATAGAAAATACTCTACCATAGAAACTTTTGAATGGCCCTACTGTCACGGATTTTATCTTACAAAACAAACAAGTAATAAAATTTATAAATCCGGCATTCCCCAAGTGTAGGGATCGTAGCATAGCGATTAATACCGGAGTCGATCACAGGGAATCGGGGTATCTAGTTCATTAATTTTCCTAAGGTTGATACAATTATTCCTAAACCTAAACTAAAACGGAAAATAAACTGGACAGAGGATTGTCAGTCCAAAGCCAGGAAAATATCGTTGCGAACAAAAGAAAATAAAATAAAACTACAACTAAGAAAACAATAAAACTAACTATCATGATAATGACTGAAGCAAATCAACATAGAACAAACATGATCCACCATCCCGCAACCCTTAATTCTTCCCTAGATTATCTTATGATGATTCAATCAAAGTTGTGGTTCACCTAATCAAATGTATGAATTCCTACTTCCGTAAGTAATCCGTCTATCAATCTCATCATCTTCCAATCTATAGAGATTAACGCTCTCAAAACAAGGTGCAAGATTTATTATATCTAACAACCTAGAAATCTAACCTATCATCTTCCGTTATGTCAAGGTTAAAAGTCTAATCTTTCCTATGGTGATCTAAGGTTTACACCGATTTTCATCATACGGTAAACATCAAATAGCAATACATCTTTCGATATCGATTGCATAAACAAATAAACAAAGGAAAGATACAAACTCTAAATAAAATCACTCACAAGATTATCCAAGAGAGAAATCAAAAACGCTGCTGAAAAGTAACCATGGATGCTCCAGTTCACAGCTTGAAGGCCATCAGCATGGACGAACAAGAACAAAAAAAAATGAAAATAAAACCTAATCTAACCGCCACCCCAGCCTCCCAAAAGGGGGCTGGGGCGCCTAGGGCTCCTCTCTAATGTTTGTGTGTCAAGAGGGATCGAATTATATCTCCATTAGGGTAGAAATCGCGCTGTATTTATAGACTTTTGAGTCGGCTGCGCAATGGCGGTGGACAGACGCACGTCCAGAAGCTTGGACGCCCGTCCAAAGTTCTTGGACGGAAATGGACGCCAGTCTGACTTGGCCTGGAACTCTCTGATCTGATTTTTCACTCTAAACGCTCGTTTAGAAGGGTTGGACGCTCGTCCACTGAATAATCTTGAGACTCTGAATTGAATTCGCATTCCGGACGCCAGTTCAACCTTCTTCTCAGCTGGACGCCAGTTCACCCTTCTGGACGCCCGTCCAGCTGGATCAACACACGATTCTTCATCTCTATCCTCAATCCATTTCATCTCTATCTTTTCTCCTCTTCATTAATCATCAAATAATTCGAACTCTATCACCTTTCTTCATATAAATCTTCAATTAAACATTATCCAATCCTCCATTGAGCCGCATTATGGTGTATCTACAATCATCAAAAACATGCAGAGTGTAACTATATCCAAATAATCATAAATTCATCAATAAAACGCATAAATTAACTAATTTTGCGAATCAACCATTAAAAACCTCACTTGCTTAATATCTCAATATAAAGCTCGATTTCTATGAAAAACATCCAGATATGGGGGAAATTGATATAAAATATATCCTTATAAAACGTATAAAATCACCCTTAACAACTCCCCCACACTTAAACCTTGCTCGTCCCGAGCAAGACAAAACATAATCAAGACTCGAGACATATAAACATTTATGCAACCATAAAGCATATTCAATAGTTTAGAGGTTCACCCAAGTGTGTGTGCATAGCCATAATAAATTTCCACTAAATCCACACTTGAAATTGATTCAAGCAAAACTAGCCAACATCCCATTTAAATTAGAAATATAAAAACGATTATAACATGCACCTCACAAAACATACATATTCCGAAAAGGATAATAAAATGCGCTTAGGATCTTTCCGACATACTCAGAGGATAATCCCTACAACATATCTTTCAGTTTATACTGGGGATAGTCAGAAGATAACTACGGTTCTCACCCATCTTTTCACATTACCATTCACTAAATTTTTCTTTAAGATTAACTTAATTCCACATATATAGCATATGCCCTCATTCCCAGCAATAGGATGTTTCGTGATAACACTCTAGCTGGACTACTATCATCAGGCAGTCGGGAGCTATTGAACCTCATAGTGGTATAGGACATTTCGTGATAATGCCCTACCGCACTCAAATCATTGGCAGCTACTTCCGACATACACATATTTTATTCATACGATTCATCTTAGAGTGGTATACAAACCTTAGATTATATCCCTCCTATCACATTCAAACCTTCAGATATTCACAGTATGTCATACTTTAATTCTAAACACAAACTATTAAAGTTTTCAAAATTCGTATGTAAGCAAAGAATCATGCGATAATCATCAAAAATCTCTAATCAAATGGGCATAGCTTTAAAATATAGCTCATCATTTACTATGGCACGTGAAAAATAGTGTTCGGTGAGACATCTAAATTTACTAAATATGCAAAATAATGCAGCAATGATATGAAAACTCAAATAAAGATATGCCTTTGCTCACTTGGGACGAAGCAAAATTTTTTAAAATTTAGCACTTTTTCATAGAAATATAATAGTATGGCACTTGAATGTAGATACATAAAACCATTCCCCTCCCCCACACTTAAATTACAACATGTCCTCATGTTGTGCAGAATTAAAGAAAAG
Source organism: Gentiana dahurica var. dahurica (assembly GCA_024500145.1). Lineage (NCBI taxonomy): Eukaryota > Viridiplantae > Streptophyta > Magnoliopsida > Gentianales > Gentianaceae > Gentiana > Gentiana dahurica. Next base: position 2,144,786 of record CM044903.1, read on the forward strand.
ATAAAAGAACTTAGCTGATTTCGTGATGATACGAAGGTTGGCTGAAGAAGACAACAATGGTGATGTCATATGGAGTCCTTCCCAGCTTCAACTCCCAAAGGTAGCTTCGACAAAAACAACTAAAAATGTGCCTGCACCACTTGAAAAACATGGCAGTATCTCGGGGACACGGGGGAAATATAACAAGCAACAATAATGATATAAGCACATGGTATAATGGCTCAGATGGAAAAATCACCACACAGGGAAAACACAGGACATCTAAGCGTCAAATAAGCCACAGAAGCTCATAATACAAATAAGGCCCAACATGTGCACAAAGAACTAAGGATAGAGGACACTACAAAGTAGCAGGATTGTACATGTAAAACACATGGAAAAGAAGTCAGAGAGATTTTTCAGATTAAGCTCATGTAAAGATGGAACATATACATGGAACATTACAAAATAGCAGGGCTAGGTGCACTATACGAAAATATATTACAATGCAATCTACATGATAAAGTGGTAGCGTACGGCAAGCCGACAGTAACTACCCTCAAGAAAAATAAAAGAAAAATAGAAAAACAATGCAACTAGATGACATGCAACTAAATGATATGCAAAAAGAAAAGAAAATAAAAGAAAGAAAACTAGCCCACTCATTTGCAACACGACATGTATATCATAAACGTCTACCAAATAATGATAGGTTACGATAAACGACAGCACTATTCATTATATGCAGTGTAGACGCGCCTTAAGACTCATCAAAGGTGATAGCATTATGGAAAACCAACAGTTAGCTATACTAAACAGATATAACTCATAAGAAGACATGGTAGCATATGGAAAACCGACAGTAGCTACCCATATGAGTTACAAGAATAACAAGAAAGCACATAGGTCTCAAAGCTCACAGGATTCATCACAACGATATGTAGCATACGGAAACCGACATTAGCTACTAAATAGCAATAAGAACAGTTATAGCATACGAGAACCGACATTAACTATAACATGCATAGATGAATCATGTATATAAAAGTCAACCAATTATTTAACATGGATCAGTAGATGGAAAGAAACCATAACGGTGAAAGAACAGGACATCTACGCATATACAAAGGCCATAGAGGCTCACATTAAAACATCCATGTCAATTAATGAAGCATGTATATATAAAAATTAATCGATTATCTAACATGGATTCGTAGATGGAAAGATGTAAACATGAAAGTTTAGAACATCTACGTAAAAATAACTAGCCATAGAAGCTCATATGAAAATATCCACGTCAAATAAAGCATTAAAAATCAAATTCTATTCACTAGAAGCTGACACACTGGACGGACGTTTAGTCAAGACAGACGCTCGTCCAGAACCACATAGAGCAGACGGGCGTTCGGGTAACAGGCAAACGCTCGTCTGACTCTCTAAAAACAGAACAGAGTTGGTGCGTTATGGGACGGACGGGCGTTCACTTACTATGGACACCCGTCGACTCAGCAGAAAAGCTCAGCAGACTCGATTTTATCAGAAAACAACAACAACCCTAAAATCATAACCTAATACCATATCATTAAAAAGAAAAGAAACCCTTGTGTTTATTAAAAACGAAAACAAAACTATGAAACCTAAATTCACGTTTCATAAATTGTGTAAAAAAACTTTTTGCACATTCTTAACCCAACGGTCATCGAAACATGGCAAAAATAAAAACTCTCAATTTATTTAACGCTACTTTTATTGAAAACTACCTAAAGAGATACGGAAATAGAAACCTACCTACGAAAAACAGCAACCCTAGTACATTTATTTAATAAGCACAAGAGAGACAAACCAAGATATCTACCTAAAACAAAAATAAATAAAAAAAACCGGTGACAGACAGGCCGGACGGGCGTCCAAGTTACTAGACGGACGTCTGACAGGAGAAAGAACAGGACGGGCGTCCAAGTTACTGGACACTCGTCTGCCTGGGCAAAACACAAACAGAGACGATCAGATTTGGACGGACGGACGTCCAATAGCTCAAGACGCCCGTTTACGTTCAAACTGAAGCACATAAACGCAGCTAAACACGAAAATAGGTCCAAACAAAACACGAAAACTAAACAAAACCCTAATTGGAACCTAAACACAAACTACCTACGAAAAACAAAACAGAACAACTTTAGAAAAAATTAATAAGAAACTAGACAACCGTACCGATTCCCCGGCAACGGCGCCAAAAACTTGTTTTTGGTTCCGTTGGTGGGAATACTCACCACTATACTACCTTAGAAAAATTAATAAGGAACTGGACAACCGCACCGATTCCCCGGCAACGGCGCCAAAAACTTGTCACGGATTTTATCTAATGAAAACAACAAGTAATAAAATTTATAAATCCGGTATTCCCCAAGTGTAGGGATCGTAGCATAGCGATTAATACCGGAGTCGATCACAGGGAATCGGGGTATCTAGTTCATTAATTTTCTTAAGGTTGATACAATTATTCCTAAACCTAAACTAAAACGGAAAATAAACTGGACAGAGGATTGTCAGTCCAAAGCCAGGAAAATATCGTTGCGAACAAAAGCAAATAAAATAAAACTACAACTAAGAAAACAATAAAACTAACTATCATGATAATGACTGAAGCAAATCAACATAGAACAAACATGATCCACCATCCCGCAACCCTTAATTCTTCCCTAGATTATCTTATGATGATTCAATCAAATTTGTGGTTCACCTAATCAAAGGTATGAATTCCTACTTCCGTAAGTAATCCGTCTATCAATCTCATCATCTTCCGATCTATAGAGATTAACGCTCTCAAAACAAGGTGCAAGATTTATTAGATCTAACAACCTAGAAATCTAACCTATCAACTTCCGTTATGTCAAGGTTAAAAGTCTAATCTTTCCTATGGTGATCTAAGGTTTACACCGATTTTCATCATACGGTAAACATCAAATAGCAATACGTCTTTCGATATCGATTGCATAAACAAATAAACAAAGGAAAGATACAAACTCTAAATAAAATCACTCACAAGATTATCCAAGAGAGAAATCAAAAACGCTGCTGAAAAGTAACCATGGATGCTCCAGTTCACAGCTTGAAGGCCATCAGTATGGACGAACAAGAGCAGAAAAAAAACGAAAATAAAACCTAATCTAACCGCCACCCCAGCCTCCCAAAAGGGGGCTAGGGCGCCTAGGGCTCCTCTCTAATGTTTGTGTGTCAAGAGAGATCGAATTATATCTCCATTAGGGTAGAAATCGCGCTGTATTTATAGACTTTTGAGGCGGCTGCGCAATGGCGGTGGACGGACGCACGTCCAGAAGCTTGGACGCCCGTCCAAAGTTCTTGGACGGAAATGGACGCCAGTCTGACTTGGCCTGGAACTCTCTGATCTGATTTTTCACTCTAAACGCTCGTTTAGAAGGGTTGGACGCTCGTCCACTGAATAATCTTGAGACTCTGAATTGAATTCGCATTCCGGACGCCAGTTCAACCTTCTTCTCAGCTGGACGCCAGTTCACCCTTCTGGACGCCCGTCCAGCTGGATCAACACACGATTCTTCATCTCTATCCTCAATCCATTTCATCTCTATCTTTTCTCCTCTTCATTAATCATCAAATAATTCGAACTCTATCACCTTTCTTCATATAAATCTTCAATTAAACATTATCCAATCCTCCATTGAGCCACATTATGGTGTATCTACATTCATAAAAAACATGCAGAGTGTAACCATATCCAAATAATCATAAATTCATCAATAAAACGCATAAATTAACTAATTTTGCGAATCAACCATTAAAAACCTCACTTGCTTAATATCTCAATATAAAGCTCGATTTCTATGAAAAACATCCAGATATGGGGGAAATTGATATAAAATATATCCTTATAAAACGTATAAAATCACCCTTAACACCTGCCAGTGATGGTAGTTAGAGCTTTGGCCTCTACCCATTTAGTGAAATAATCGACTACCACAACGAGGAACCTCAGAATGGTTGGTGCTTGAGGAAGAGGTCCGAACAGGTCTAACCCCCATTGATAGAAAGGCCAAGGAGATACAATGAGAATCATTTCCTGTGATGGTTGATGAGTCAAGTTATCATGCACCTGGCATGACTTGCAACTCATGACTAGTTCGCTTGCATCAGCCTTGATAAAAACCAACTTTACTGTACATTTCTGTACAGTTTAACCCACGGTTATCATGTTTCTAGCATGTTTTTGGGTGAGTTTAGACCCTATAATGACTGTAATGAGGTTTTCTTTGCACGGCGAGTAACTGTCTGTTTTTCCGTAAACTCGGCCTACTTTTAGCACTTTATACTCAATTCCCGAGCACCCGTAGTTTGCGGGGTTATGCGTTTGCCTGTTGTTTCCATGTTTATGCAGGATTCGGGTGAGTCGGGAGCCCGGAAAGCGATTACCTATGAGATTAGATGTGTCCGAGGCGAGAAACGAAGGCTAAGGGCCTGTTTGTTTACACCACTTAACACTTATTCTTAAAAGAATAAGTGATTATTAAAATAAGTGTTGTTTGATAATACTTTTTAACACCTCTTAATTAATTAAGATCGTCTGAATTTCCTGTGAAAAATTATGGAAAATTTTAACCCCACACCTCACACCCACTCCCACACCCCCACGCCCACACCCACCCCCACCACACACCACACCCACACCACCCACACACCCCACCACCCACACCCACCCACACCACCCCACACCCACCCACCCACACCCACACCCACCACACCACACACCCACACCCCACACCCCACCCACCTACACCCTCATTACCCCACACCAACACCCCCACCCACCCTCCACACACCCACACCCACATACACACTCACGAAATAAATTCTAATTTCAGATATAATAAGTGTTACCAAACAGTCTAATCAATTTCAGCACTTAAAATATTCAGTTACTTAATTTATTCAGAATTAAGACTTGATTTCAGACTTGATTTAAGTCTTCATTTTAACAAACGGCAAGTAGGAAAAAGTGGAATTTTTGGAAGTCAAGGCACCTATCCTTACGGACAAACCTCTGTCCGTACGGACAATCCTCAGCCAGAATCAAAAACTTGAACAGAGATCTATCCGTACGGATAGGAATTATATCCATACGGACAGACTGATGCAGTAGAGATCCATCCAGACGGATAGATACATATCCGTACGGACACACACCTGGGAGCACAAACAGAAGATTTGATCAGAGATATATCCGTACGGACAACATTCCAGCCGTACGGACAACCTGGAGAACCAAGAACTATCTGTACGGATAGCCTGTTATACGTACGGATAAGCTGAATTTTGCCCTAGGCTATAAAAGGGCACCTCAAACGTTTTATTCGGCAGACTTGACGATTTTAGATAGTGTTAGCCTCTTTTGGGCGATTTCCTTCGTCCGGAAGCGTAGAATCAAGTTCCATATACCGTTGTTCTTGTCTTTCGATCCTCTATTACACTAGATACATTACAACATCAATCCGTTACGTTTCGATTGTCAAGATTTGATCTTTGTGAGCACAACTTTGGTATTTCATCAACTTGCAATAAAGTGGGTATGATTTCTTGTTCTTTTATTGTTTATATCATGAATTCCATTACCAATTATTGTTTCAATCCGATAATGAGTAGCTAAAACATTTGTATGGCCGAATTATGTGAGAGCGGATGAAATTCCATTAGGAAGATGAACCGGGAGGTAGTGTAGCGCGTAATAACATGTCCTAATCGATAATTTATATCACGAAACCTACTTTAATCGTAATTGAGCTAGTTTGATCACCTAGTTCACGATCACAGACACCTAGCTTATAAATGTATGTTGCGGTGAAGTGTGGGAACCGGGGTTTCGGGACCGTAGACGTTTTGGCTTAAAAGGTAGTTTGACACCTACCTGTGCACTAGATTGACACTCTGGTCGTTAGGTTCATTTCCAATACGGAGTTTTTATCGTTCAGGCAAGGAAGGCAAAGCACACTCCCGGGGTAGTTTGTTTGAGGGTAGAGTAATCCGCTGGATCGTAGTTCGGCTGTACCTCTTTTAATCGTAAGAAATCCGATTAGTGTAATATTTCTTTTACGCAACAGTATAACGTCCTATTTTTCTGGTTGACCTGAACTGAGTGCTAATTCAGCTGTGGTACTCAAAGCCAATCTCTGTGGGTTCGACCTCGGACTCCTCAAGCACTACCTACAATCGATCCGGTCCACTGCCGGTTAGAAAGTAGATTTTGCTAAGGTTTCGAGTTTTTACTTGATTAACCGGATCGCAAAAATCGCTTATCAAGTTGGCGCCGTTGCCGGGGATTGGCAATACTTTGATATCACAAAAGTTGACCGAAAGCTTGGGCTAGGTCCGTTTTTATTGTTTTCTTATTGTTTTGTTTTGACTTGCAGCTGAAGAGTCACACGACCTATTGTTGTAACGGTGGTGACGAGATACCGTGAGTGTGTTGTTGTTGTCTCCTAAGATCTTGCATTTTAAGCCTAAATGGATGGATTCTCCAATCAATACTACTCACCTGAACAACAATTCCCCTACCAACCACAGGCAGCTGAACAATATTATCAACAACACTATGTGCCTCATCCTCAGTATCAACAACAGAGTATCCAGGATTCTTGGGCCTATCAGTTCCCTAGGGCATACCAGGATCAGAATTGTTGTTATTCGAGTAATGAGCCACAACAGTATGAGGGTTATTAGAACCCCGGTGCTTATCATGATTTAGGTTCTCACGCTGGGCATGTTGACAAATTTGCACATATTCAGCCATTTGATCAGAATCCATCTTGGCAAGTTGCCTGCTACCTGCCTCCGATGAATCAAAGTCAGTATGATCAGTTTGCTCCCGTGCCACATGAGAGTCTCACCGACAGTCAAATGGAGCTACTAGAGTACTGAAACAGAGCCTGCAGGTGCAACTGCTGGACATACAAAAGTTCAAGATAAGTCCCAACGCCGCCATCAGAAGCCTTCAAGACCGGGCGGGGCAGTTGATTGAAATGATGGTGCTCGAGCAGAAAGAGCAGGCATGTGTAATAGAAGTGGTTATGGCTGATGATGTTGGCACTGAAGAAGTCCAGGTGGAGAGTGAGGTTGATGATTCGGGTTACCATGATGAGCTATCGGACCCAGAGAAGCAAGAGCTTGAGTTGGGATCGCCCATTTCTCCATCACTCCCGATTGAAGAGATGAAAGTTGATACTTTGGTGGAGTGCGCAGGGGAACCGACCATTGTTATAAGTGAACAAGAAGTCTTTGGTAATAAAATGCTTTGGGATGAAGAGGAGCTGTAGGACTTTGGGACATCAGAGGTGCAACTTCTGTCTATTACACAGCCTCCCGATGAACGAAAAAATAATGACGTGGAGGGGTGTGTGATAGATTTGAGCGCACTTTTTGATGAGACAGAGTTAGAAGAGCGAGTGATTGATATGGGATCGTCCATTTCTCTATCACTCCCAATTGGAGATTTCCATAATGAGTGTATGAGGAAACCTGATGAGATTGATAGGCCATCTTTGGTAGAGCCACCGGGAAAGTTGGGAATATTTGATATGTCGGTTCCGGATTACTACTCTCGTCCACTCTGTGTGGATGAATTTTATGCGGTCCAGTTTGTGTAACCCCCCGATGGATGAACTTTATGGCAATGCGAAAAAGGGGAAACGACTATGGAGTGGTGATTTTCAGAAGAAGATGGATCAACAGGCCGATAAAAGAAGATTCTCTGGCTGGGAGGAGGTAGCATCGAGGACCAAAGGAGGTACGTTTCTAGTCAATTCAATTTCGATGGTTCTTGCATTGTTCACTTTTCTTAAGCTATTGGACTTCTTGAGTTTAGATTTTGGTTGATGGTTTTTGGTGTTACTTGTTTGAAATAAATGGTTAAAAGTGATGTTTTGAGTCTTAAGTGATTTGAGTCTGTTTAAGTGCCATATGGTCGAGCCAACGACGTAAAACACAGGCGCTTGTGGGAGGCAACCCACCTTTTTGCTTTATTTGTTTAGATCTTATTGGGACCCTGAGAGAATATTTTACACCCGATCTTGTTTTTGACATGCATGCTATAGCCGATATTTTCTTTATATATACATCTCCATGTTTGTTTTACCTACACTTAAGGTCTCGGCCTTTCGTTGTAAAGAACTTTTTGTGTTTGCTGTGTAGCACAGGCACCCTGGGAGATACAGTTGTGGTTGTTGCATTGCCTTGGATGAGCTTTGCCGGGCTACTATGCTAAGTCTCTTTTTCCTTTTCGTTCACACACCGAGGACGGTGTTTCACTAAAGTGGGGGGTGGGACGACTTAGCTTATTCGCATGTTTTCATAGTTTACTATGCCGTTATGTGATGAACTTAGTTTTTACTTGGTTTCGAGTGACTTCTAGGCATTTTCAATTTTTTCCAGGGTATTAACACCGCGATATATGCATGTTTTTCACGGTTGAGTTAGTAAACGGTTTTTAGCCTTGTGAATGTCTTGCAGTGAGTCCATTATATCACGATACGGAACACTTTTAGTACACGTTTGACGACGGTTATACTTAGTACGATTGCTTTACACACCTGTACCCCTAGTTTTGAGGCGAAATAGAAAGGATTCACCCTGGGTAGGTTCGGGATGACGGAAAAGGCATTTCTTTGAAGCGACCAGAGCCAAAAGCCAACATCCCAACATTATCCCTCTAAAACTCTCCTCAGCCTTGATAGGAACGATCTGACCACCGTCCGAATTTGAGCCGTTTTTGGTTACTTAGCTTATAACTCCTAGCCCTGAGCCGATAATTTGGTCACATCCCTTTTGACTACCCTACGAGTGGACTTAGTTGTTTCCTTTAGACACACTTGCCAAGGCAAGTGTGGGGTGGGAGAGGATATGTGAAATGGTATGAGGAGGGAGTTTTGAGCTAACATCTAGAAGGGGAGGAGCTCGAGAAAATCTTTGATGTAGCCTTTGGTTCAAAAGAAAGAAGTAAAAAAAAAAGAAAGAAAGTGAATAAAGTCGGACCAAAGAAAGCCGGAAAAGGAGTATGCGTATTAGCTAATATGAGGTTGAGTTTGGATGTTGTTCTAATGGAAATTGAAAGAAGTTTGGTGGTTTTCTATGTTCGAGTTGAGGAGTATACGCAATGATTAGGTTCACTCGTACCTTCTCTTCTCCAGTCCCAAATTATCTTTCGATAACCTCCGTCCGAGCCTAACATTATAACCTTTCAAGTCCTACCTGACCGGATCTCTGGCCCTAGTGAACCTCGATTAGTGGAGGCTCTAGGAAGGGCAGGATTGTGTGCAGTCGTTTGTCCGGTATTCCAAGCCGGTAACCGTATTGAGTATAAGTCGTCGTCATTCACCACACACTCACTACGTTTCATGATTTTGGGGAGTCAAGGTATTAAATTCACTTGTCTAAGCTCCTCTTACTTTGATATTTTGAAACGCACGCATGTACCGTAAATTTGATTCCTTGGCATTGTTTGATCGCCTGATTTACTCGAGGGCGAGTAAATGCTAAGTGTGGGGTGGTGATAGGAACCAACTTTACTGTACATTTCTGTACAGTTTAACCCACGTTATCATGTTTCTAGCATGTTTTTGGGTGAGTGTAGACCCTATAATGAGTGTAATGAGGTTTTCTTTGCACGGCGAGTAACTGTCGGTTTTTCCGTAAACTCAACCTACTTTTAGCACTTTATACTCAATTCTCAAACACATGTAGTTTGCGGGGTTATGCGTTTGCCTGTTGTTTCCATGTTTATGCAGGATTCGGGTGAGTCGGGAGCCCGGAAAGCGATTACCTATGAGATTAGACGTGTCCGAGGCGAGAAACGAAGGCTAAGTAGGAAAAAGTGGAATTTTTGGAAGTCGAGGCACCTATCCGTACGGACAAACCTCTGTCCGTACGGACAATCCTCAGCCAGAATCAAAAACTTGAACAGAGATCTATCCGTACGGATAGGAATTATATCCGTACGGACAGACTGATGCAGTAGAGATCCATCCGGACGGATAGATACATATCCGTACGGACACACACCTGGGAGCACAAACAGAAGATTTGATCAGAGATATATCCGTACGGACAACTTTCCAGCCGTATGGACAACCTGGAGAACCAAGAACTATCCGTACGGATAGCCTGTTATCCGTACGGATAAGCTGAATTTTGCCCTAGGCTATAAAAGGGCACCTCAAACGTTTTATTCGGTAGACTTCGACGATTTTAGATAGTGTTAGCCTCTTTTGGGCGATTTCCTTCGTCCGGAAGCGTAGAATCAAGTGCCATACACCGTTGTTCTTGTCTTTCGATCCTCTATTACACTAGATACATTACAACATCAATCCGTTACATTTCGATTGTCAAGATTTGATCTTTGTGAGCACAACTTTGGTATTTCATCAACTTTCAATAAAGTGGGTATGATTTCTTGTTCTTTTATTGTTTATATAATGAATTACTTTACCAATTATTGTTTCAATCCGATAATGAGTAGCTGAAACATTTGTATGGCCGAATTATGTGAGAGCGGATGAAATGCCATTAGGAAGATGAACCGGGAGGTAGTGTAGCGCGTAATAACATGTCCTAATCGATAATTTATATCACGAAACCTACTTTAATGGTAATTGAGCTATTTTGATCACCTAGTTCACCATCACACACACCTAGCTTATAAGTTGCGGCGAAGTGTGGGAACCGGGGTTTCGGGACCGTAGACGTTTTGGCTTAAAAGGTAGTTTGACACCTACCTGTGCACTAGATTGACACTCTGGTCGTTAGGTTCATTTCTAATACAGAGTTTTTATCATTCAGGCAAGGAAGGCAAAGCACACTCCCGGGGTAGTTTGTTTGAGGGTAGAGTAATCCGCTGGATCGTAGTTCGGCTGTACCTCTTTTAATCGTAAGAAATCCGATTAGTGTAATCTTTCTTTTACGCAACAGTATAACGTCCTATTTTTCTGGTTGACCTGAACTGAGTGCTAAGTCAGTTGTGGTACTCAAAGCCAATCTCTGTGGGTTCGACCTCGGACTCCTCAAGCACTACCTATAATCGATCCGGTCCACTGCCGGTTAGAAAGTAGATTTTGCTAAGGTTTCGAGTTTTTACTTGATTAACCGGATCGCAAAAATCGCTTATCAAGTTGACGCCGTTGCCGGGGATTGGAAATACTTTGATATCACAAAAGTTGACCGAAAGCTTGGGCTTAGGTCGGTTTTTATTGTTTTCTTGTTGTTTTGTTTTGACTTGCAGCTGAAGAGTCACACGATCATTGTTGTAACGGTGGTGACGAGATACCGTGAGTGTGTTGTTGTTGTCTCCTAAGATTTTGCATTTTGAACCTAAATGGATGGATTCTCCAATCAATACTACTCACATGAACAACAATTCTCCTACCAACCACAGGCAGCTGAACAATATTATCAACAACAGTATGTGCCTCATCCTCAGTATCAACAATAGAGTATCCAGGATTCTTGGGCCTATCAGTGCCCTAGTGCATACCGGGATCAGAATTGTGGTTATTCGAGTAATGAGCCACAAAAGTATGAGGGTTATCAGAACCCCGGTGCTTATCATGATTTTGGTTCTCACGCTGGGCATGTTAACAACTTTGCACAGATTCAGCCATTTGATCAGAATCCATCTTGGCAAGTTGCCTGCTACCCGCCTCCGATGAATCAAAGTCAGTATGATCAGTTTGCTCCCGTGCCACAAGGGGGTCTCACCGACAGTCAAATGGAGCTACTAGAGCAACTGAAACAGAGCCTGCAGGAGCAACTGCTGGACATACAAGAGTTCAAGATAAGTCCCGATGCCGCCATCGAAACCTTCAAGACCGGGCGGGGCAGTTAATTTAAATGATGGGGCTCGGCAGAAAGAGCAGGCATGTGCAATAGAAGTGGTTATGGTGATGAGGTTGGCACTGAAGAAGTTCAGGTGGAGAGTGAGGTTGATGATTCGGGTTACCATGATGAGCTATCGGACCCAGAGAAGCAAGAGCTTGAGTTGGGATCGCCCATTTCTCCATCACTCCCGATTGAAGAGATGAAAGTTGATAATTTGGTGGAGTGCGCAGGGGAACCGACCATTGTTATAAGTGAACAAGAAGTCTTTGGTAATAAAACACTTTGGGATGAAGAGGAGCTGCAGGACTTGGGGACATCAGAGGTGCAACTTCTGTCTATTTCACAGCCTCCCGATGAACCAAAAAATAATGACGTGGAGGGGTGTATGATAGATTTGAGCGCACTCTTTGATGAGACAGAGTTAGAAGAGCGAGTGATTGATATGGGATCGTCCATTTCTCTATCACTCCCAATTGGATATTTCTATAATGAGTGTATGAGGAAACCTGATGAGATTGATAGGCCATCTTTGGTAGAGCCACCGGGAAAGTTGGGAATATTTGATATGTCGGTTCCGGATTACTACTCTCGTCCACTCTGTGTGGATGAATTTTATGCGGTCCAGTTTGTGTACCCCCCCGATGGATGAACTTTAAGGAAGTGCGAAAAAAGGGGAAACGACTATGGAGTGGTGATTTTCAGAAGAAGATGGATCAACAGGACGATAAAAGAAGATTCTCCGGCTGGGAGGAGGTAGCATCGAGGACCAAAGGAGGTACGTTTCTAGTCAATTCAATTTCGAGGGTTCTTGCATTGTTCACTTTTCTTAAGCTATTGGTCTTCTTGAGTTTAGATTTTGGTTGATGGTTTTTGGTGTTACTTGTTTGAAATAAATGGTTAAAAGTGATGTTTTGAGTCTTAAGTGATTTGAGTCTGTTTAAGTGCCATATGGTCGAGACAACGACGTAAAGCACAGGCGCTTGTGGGAGGCAACCCACCTTTTTGCTTTATTTGTTTAGATCTTATTGGGACCCTGAGAGAATATTTTACACCCGATCTTGTTTTTGACATGCATGCTATAGCCGATATTTTCTTTATATATACATCTCCATGTTTGTGTTACCTACACTTAAGGTCTCGGCCTTTCGTTGTAGAGAATTCTTTGTGTTTGCTGTGTAGCACAGGCACCCTGGGAGATACAGATTGTGGTTGTTGCATTGCCTTGGATGAGCTTTGCCGGGCTACTAAGCTAAGTCTCTTTTTCCTTTTCGTTCACACACCGAGGACGGTGTTTCACTAAAGTGGGGGGTGGGACGACTTAGCTTATTCGCATGTTTTCATATTTTACTATGCCGTTATGTGATGAACTTAGTTTTTACTTGGTTTCGAGTGACTTCTAGGCATTTTCAAATTTTTCCAGGGTATTAACACCGCGATATATGCATGTTTTTCACGGTTGAGTTAGTAAACGGTTTTTAGCCTTGTGAATGTCTTGCAGTGAGTCCATTATATCAAGATACGGAACACTTTTAGTACACGTTTGACGACGGTTATACTTAGTACGATTTCTTTACACACTTGTACCCCTAGTTTTGAGGCGAAATAGAAAGGATTCACCCTGGGTAGGTTCGGGATGACGGAAAAGGCATTTCTTTGAAGCGACCAAAGCCAAAAGCCAACATCCCAACATTATCCCTCTAAAACTCTTCTCAGCCTTGATAGGAACGGTCTGACCACCGTCCGAATTTGAGCCGTTTTTGGTTACTTAGCTTATAACTCCTAGCCCTGAGCCGATAATTTGGTCACATCCTTTTTGACTACCCTACGAGTGGACTTAGTTGTTTCCTTTAGACACACTTGCCAAGGCAAGTGTGGGGTGGGAGAGGATATGTGAAATGGTATGAGGAGGGAGTTTTGAGCTAACATCTAGAAGGGGAGGAGCTCGAGAAAATCTTCGATGTAGCCTTTGGTTCAAAAGAAAGAAGTAAAAAAAAAAGAAAAAAAAAGAAAGAAAGTGAATAAAGTCGGACCAAAGAAAGCCGGAAAAGGAGTATGCGTATTAGCTAATATGAGGTTGAGTTTGGATGTTGTTCTAATGGAAATTCGAAAGAAGTTTGGTGGTTTTCTATGTTCGAGTTGAGGGAGTATACGCAATGATTAGGTTCACTCGTACCTTCTCTTCTCCAGTCCCAAATTATCTTTCAATAACCTCCGTCCGAGCCTAACATTATAACCTTTCAAGTCCTACCTGACCGGATCTCTGGCCCTGGTGAACCTCGATTAGTGGAGACTCTAGGAAGGGCAGGATTGTGTGCAGTCGTTTGTCCGGTATTCCAAGCCAGTAACCGTATTGAGTATAAGTCATCGTCATTCACCACACACTCACTCCGTTTCATGATTTTGGGGAGTCAAGGTATTACATTCACTTGTCTAAGCTCCTCTTACGTTGATATTTTGAAACGCACGCATGTACCGTAAATTTGATTCCTTGGCATTGTTTGATCGCCTGATTTACTCGAGGGCGAGTAAAGGCTAAGTGTGGGGTGGTGATAGGAACCAACTTTACTGTACATTTCTGTACAGTTTATCCCACGGTTATCATGTTTCTAGCATGTTTTTGGGTGAGTTTAGACCCTATAATGAGTGTAACGAGGTTTTCTTTGCACGGCGAGTAACTGTCGGTTTTTCCTTAAACTCGGTGAATTGTCTCATCTTTTGCCGAACTGGCTTCCGGCTCGGATAGACGTTGAGTCTGTGCAGGGCCAGCTCGGGGGATAGACCTGGCATGTCTTCCGTCTTCTAGGCAAATACGTCTCTAAATTCTTTCCGCACTTTGACGAGTTCTTCTTTTTTCCGCTGTGACATCCATGATCCCACACTCACAGTTAAATCCCCGTGATCTTCCCACAAGCTCACTCTTTCTATTTTGTCTTTTGAAGACCAGCTATGTTCCTCTTCGTGGAGTAGTTCTTCGACAGAGACCTGCTGCACCATCAACTTTATGCTAGCGGTTGCTATGTAACAGCTCCTGGCTGTGTCCAAGTCACCCTTGATTTCCGTCGAACCCTGACTTGTTGAAAACTTCATACTGATGTGGGCTGGGGAGTTTACAGCTCATAAGTCTATCAGTGCAGGTCTTCCAATAATGAAATTGTTGGCTGAGGGTGTTTTGACTACAACGTAATCCACCATAAAGGTCTGCCCCTGGATTCTTTTCCAAAGGTTGTCAGCAATCTAACCATGCCCATAGGATGGATTGGAGGTCCAACAAAACCAAATAATGGAGCTGAGGTGGGTGTCAGCTCGGTATCCTTCATTTTCATCGATTGAAAAACAGTGTAGTACAACACATTGACTGCACTACCCGTATTGACGCAGATACGTTTCACCGTGAATTTGTTGATGACAACTTCAATAACTAGCCCCTCATTATTGGTGACCAAGGGTAAGGGGTCCCGAGGACCATAAATTACCTCTCCGGAAAGCCTTTGCCTCTTGTTGGAGTCTGGGGGAGTAGCTGACCTGCTGTTGTCTTTTTCCTTGGGTCGGGAATAGATACTCGGTCCCCCTGAGATTGTATTAATCGTGTTGATGGGATGATTATTGACCTACCCGTCAGGACCCGGGGACTGATCCCTTCTACGGCGGTAGTCATCACGTCGGCCTAGGTCTTGACCAAAGTTCCCTCTCTTGAACTTCCTTCTCCCTCTGGGTTCTGCATTCTGTGATCGGTCTATGACCTCATCCAACTTCCCTTTTATGACCGCAGAGTCAATATCCATTTACAAGTCCCTGCAATGCTCTGCATCATGTCCAATCTATTCATGGTACTTGCAGTATTTGGTCTGATCTCTTTTCTCCCGAGGACCCCTTAGGGGAGGAGGGACTCGGGCAATGCCTTTTCTTTGCATTATGGTGAGGACCTGCTCGCGTGACCTGTTTAAGGGGATTAAATCCCGTTCCTGAAGTGCTCAATTCTTTCCCAGTCGGTCGGATATGGGTGAGACGGTCAAATTATAACCGTAAAAGTCATCAACGTTATCCTTAAATCGAGCTTAATAATACATATTTTATATTAAATCACATGTTTATAATGTTTATTTAATGTTATGTGGTTTACAGAATATAATTTGGTATTTATCTATTTTTATTATTAAAATATGATTTACTGTGTGATAATTATTGATTTTATAGATTACTGTAAATGAAGAGGATATCTACCGACATAAGGAAATAATTCTCAAGATAATTCGGAGCAGAATCAGATCGTATTGAAGATATACATCAAATCAGCACGAGGAGTGGAGTAACATACAAGAAAAGCCAGCGAGCCAATCAGAGGCTGAGGGACTCGCTGGCAGCGAGATAGGAGCTCGCTGGGCAGAATCGGGCGGATCGGGTCGGAGTTATCTCGACGTATTTTAGACTCCATTAGGGTTTAGGAAATACGATTTTAAGTCGGTTTCGGTAGCTTATAAATACATTGTTTCATAACCAAACATTAGACAACACAATAAAATTTTAATACAACTTTTCATTGCACAAATCAGCAGTTTTCAGAGCAGTTTTTATACAAGTCAGCAGCAATTATGTGAGTTGCTTGTATTAATTTGTTCTTTGTCCTTTGTAATTAAGTCCCCCCAATTATTTTTTATCGTTTGAGGTTGTTCGTTCTTCACCAAACGATGTATATCTAAGGCTACGATATGAGGCAGTGGGGATTCCTTGTCTATAAGGATCCATACGCCCAGATCTGTTATCCGGTGATCTATAGATGACTTTGGTATGATCGACAATCGTATTAGTAGATCTGTATAATTGCTTTATGAATCTCTATTTTATCCGTTACGTATGTAGAAACGCTATGATTTAGTTGTTCGTCGCGTCAATCTAGCCACGTCTTTATGGTGTGATTGTCCATCTAGAATTTCTTTTCTTAGTAGGTATGGCTACGGCTACATTGCTCGTCTGTTTTAATTAGCGTATTATTAGGAAATACCAATATAGGACTTCGAGGTCGGCTCATGAATAGATCTTCCAGGACTTTCAGCGAGATCTAGATCTGTGTTATATTTGGGAATTGCTAGCACCTAGTTATACGTAAATCGTAGATTAACATGATACCTACGAAGTTAGTGTTAATGGGACAGAGACTGATGCAATCACTTAGGAAGTACGCCTAACCACAGGAATGTTGCCTAGGTGAGGAATACGGTTAATATCGGCATCCCTAGTTTTGTAAGCGTGCAAGTTATATGAGATGGAGGCCTACGAAGCGAAGTCACGTAATGTAGAACAGTGATCTAGATGGCCTACCCGGAGCTAGATCTAGTTTAGGGGATGACTCCCGTAGCAAATATAAAATAAATACGAATCGGATTAATAGTTATTTAGTCTAGTTTAATTATATAGAATCTTTAGATCCAAACGATAACACAATGATTGGGGAGGTTAATTACGTTGTCTTTATTTGTGTTGTGTTGAGTCGGTTTTTACCTTATTTTGTCTTATGTTGGTCTTAGACCGCCTCTGTGTGCTCGACATGATTAATTCATTGTTTATATATAGATGATTCACAATTGGTTCCCTATGGGATCGACCTCGATTCGCTATAGCTACACTACGATGGACCTAGTCCTCTTGCTAGTATTGGTTTATGGTGATCAAGTATTTTATTATCACTTGATCTACGTCATCAAGTATTTGGCGCCGTTGCAGGGGAGCCAAAAATCATTCTATATATAAATATTTTATTTATTCATGTCGAGTTTTATGTTTTTGAGTCTGTTTTTACATTTTTAAAGTCTCTCTGGCTGTCCATCTGTCTGAAAACCATCAAAAACTGAAATGCTCGCTGCCAGCGAGGTCACTTTTTCAGCATTCTAGGTCTTCGTTATGTCTGTTTTTCCCCTGTTTGTAGTCTGTAGGTCTAACGGCAGCATGAGTAATCATCTTGACCGTTAGTTCTTGACATTTGCATGTTTTTCTTATGTTCGCAGAGAGCGGAGAAATCAATTGTTCCATCGATCTTTATTCAATCCAAGTTGAAAATGTCGACTAATCAATTTTCTGAAGCAAGGAAGGAAGAGGTTAATGGCCTCGCACTAAAACCACACCATTGAGGCCGGATCATAAGCGATTGGATGAACGGAAAAGACGGAGGCATGAGAGAAGGGAAGCAAGGAATTCTACTCTTTTCCAAGGTATGACGTCGTAATCAAAAGAGCTACAAAATAGATCTACGGGTAAACAATACCAACCCCAATCCATCTCTTCAACCACGACAATCACAAAGCATCATCATCAAATTTTGAATCAAAAGAAAAAAATTAAAAGCGAAAACAAGCAATCTACACTTGCTATTTCCACTCCTAGATCTAAAATTCACATACTTTGATTGTGATGCCCGTGTCCCGGATACCGAGTCCTTTTCCGGAAAGAACGCACGGCATGCATATATTAACTTTTTAAATCGTCAAAAGTAATATATACATAAGCCTCGTAACAATCAATCGAGTAAAAGCGGAATAAATTAAAACTAAAGATAACTCGGAAAAAAATGTCAAACGACAAACAACGGATCACCAAGTCCCAAAATCTACGTCTAAGAAAACTGAAACGACAAAACAACGAAATAAATGTTGTTTAACTTATTACATCCAAAATTTGAAACTGAAAAGATACTAAAGCTATCTCTCAAAAACTGAATAATAAAATCGCATAAAATAAAAGTCCATAACATCATAATCTCTTGAGCTCAAACGTCGGCTCCGTCATCATAACCGTACTCATCATCATCCCGACAACCACCTTCTCGGGGTGGGGACAATAAAGAAACGAGGGGTAAGTACTTACGTACTTAGTAAGGGGTAGAAGAAACGGTTACACACAATATATAACATATCATACATAACAAGTAAATTCTACAATCTCTACCACATATGTTGCATTAAAATACACTCCCCTCTGCTAATACTGTTAGCACAATCACGAGCAATTATCTATGTTACATTGTAATTCAAGGACACAATGCCCGAATGATGGGTATGCACCGGGACATATTCAGCACATCATATGGCACGGATGGTTCCGTGTGGAACATTTCCCAAAACCGAATATTGTCCGTTACGTATGAGAAATGATTCCATGCTGCGAATCATAAATGTGCCTCACCAAGAATTACAACGTTTTAGCTTTTAGACTCATCACATATGTTTATTACGTAGTTAATCTAACCACCTAAGTTCATTCCACTTAAAAAGGCTTCCTAAGGACTTCTAGTCCTAGACAATATATATTAATTACCTAACACGTTGTAAAAGGCGTCAATGACTACTAAACCAATGACCCCACAAGGTCTAAACAACCGCCTTCTGGGCTACCACCTTCTCCCCGCAGAGGGTCTCAGTTGTGGCGATTGATGCTAAGGCACCTAAAGTCGGAAGTTAGACTTTGTCAATTAACATTTAATGTCCCACAGAACATACAAGCCACGTTGTATCGTGTAATACACACAACAATATAAAATTTAATATAACACATTTTAATCGTAATATATATCACACATTATCCCTCTGTAAGTCTGTATAGTATTTAGGAACATAAATGTTACCTTTGCATTTTATCATTGTTATTATTATTGTTACCATTGTTAAAACAAAGAACATAGGAGTTTACCCCTTTGTTTTCCTTCTGTTCACCTTCGGCAATGGCAGGCATAGTTTAGGTTCCCTTTTATTTTTCCTTTCTTTTTCTTCTTATAATTATCCATATTACACTTGACAGCAATTACATAATGCGTGTCTCTGTTTCCAAATTTCTTTTTTTTTTTTCCTTCGACATCAGTGCAGGAGTACTATTACAGAGTATTAATACTATTAATACTATTACACTACTAGAGTATTAACAGTAAGCAATGAAAATATATAAAACGACAAAATCAAAACTGAATTGAAATAACACATCAATATAAATATTAAATACGGCTGAACATCAATCTATCTGTTTAAAAACACCCTCTTACTTTTGAAATTTTGAAAGCAAATTCGAAACCAAAACGGATATTAAAAAGCTTCAATCCTCGATTCCAACATCTTCTACGAATCACCTACGATAATTGACCATTACACTACGATTATGAACGGATCAATAATTAGGGCTAGGAAGGAAAACTTACCCAAAAAAAGAACGGTTGGTATCGAAACGATCGCCTCCTTGTGGTGATCAATTTCTTCTACTATGGTCTGCACTGAAAATCTACCGTTAAGCTCCGAATCTGGAAAACAGCGTCCGGACTTCTTTTTTTTTTCTTTTTCTTTCTCTCCTGTTCTTGCTGTCGGCTGTGCTCTCAATTTTCAGAAAGAAAAACCGTGTTTGATATAATGGGGATTTTTGGTAACTATTTCTTTAAATAGCCATAATTAAAATCCATTAATAAAATCCTTTAGTTTCTTTTTAAAAAAATCTCTTAGGTTAAAAATAAAATAGGAACATATAAAATATATCTCATTTTACTCTTTTACCCTTCTGAAATTTTTTGGGGTTTTACATTCCTCCCCCCTTTAGAGAGGTTTCGTCCTCGAAACTGGACGTATCTGGAACGTACTTGAACTCTGGAACTTCGCAAAGCGTCTCGTCTTCTAAATCTCATGTCGCCTATGCCGTTGTGTGACTGTTTCACTGAACCAAGACCAGTTGTACGTCTTCCTTCTTAACTTTCTTCACCTTTCATTCTAAAGTACACATGATTCTTCTGCGTAGGTTAAGATCTCTTCAACCATTTCAAGGTCAATGCTTGCTTCCATAACAATGTCAGTTAAGCATTCCCTTATCATTGACACATGGAGGACGTCATGCACCCATGAAAGGGATTCTGGTAAAACTACAAACAGATAAGCGAAAGGTCCGACTTTAGCCAAGATCACGTAAGGGCCTTCATAACTGGGTCTTAGTTGCACGTCTTTCCAAACCGTCTTACCCCTCTCATTAGTGACGCTTTGAGGTACACTCTATCACCGACCTCAAACTCTAACAGTCTTCTTCTTCTATCTTCCCAATCTTCTACCCGTCTTGTGCCATCATGAGGTTGTGACGATCCACTTCAATCTTCTCGTGCTATATCAACTATGGTATTGTATTTTGTCACTGTTCCACTTCATCCCAGAAAACTGGCGTCCTACGCTTTCTCCCATACAAAGCTTGGAAGGTGGCATCTGGATGCTGGCGTGGTGGCTATTGTTGTAAACAAGCATGTTATCTCTATCTTCATGAAAGGTCATCAGTATTACCGTTCCAACTCTCTGTACATCTTGGTTGCTCTGGGATGAACTGAAAACGCTATCTTGTGGGCTTCATTCATCGCTTTCTTCTTCGGATCTTCCACACTTGGAACCCAGAGCCGATTCTGATGCCGATGGTTTCCATCCTCATCTAACTCTTGACCACTGGCTAGTCTGATCCCGACCGCTCGCTTGTAACTGAAAACAACCAGATCTTCATCTTGCTCCTTCGCGATCTCATCAACTTCCTCGAATCTTGCAATCAATGGTATGGCGTACTTATTTTGCTCTTGATGACCTATGCTCTGAGTGCTTGAGCTTCCCAACTGATCCACCGCCTTTGGTACATTTGACTCCTTTTGATCTTAACCTCCATCACTGCAACACAAGCTTGCTGAAGAACAGCAAGGATCCCAACTGAAGGGCTTCATAGACTTTTCAGAAAAAGAGCATGCATTTGTCATACTTTCTCTCCGACGGTCCGACCCAATTCTTAAGCCACAGAGAGGAAGATATAAAATATCTTACAAAAGTTCCAAGGGTGGAACTGATATGTAAAACAACGAAAGCTAAAAGGTGGTACAAATAGCACAAGGGGAAATGAATGTTTGAATTTAGGATCGATTGGTTTAAACATAACCAATATCGGTTCAATTTTTTTTATTTTTTTTTATTTTAATGTTTTCTTGGAAGGGCCAAAGATATTGAGAAGTGACAAGTTGAGCACCAGGGTAGTAAGTCAACTTGGTAAGCCAAATAAAGGCATAATGCACTTGAAATAAGGGAGGTTGCTTGAGTAACAGTCAAGACAAGATGATTCTAAGTTGAAGAAAGTAAGAAATCAGTTCAAGATTGAAGGATTAAAAATGAATCATAGTATAAGAGATAAACAATGAAAGGAAGAAACAAAAGAACATCTTGCAGATGAAAATCTTTTTAGAGGGTGGAATCCTGCAAGATACGGTGGTCTGCAAACAAACTCAGACCGCTTGAAAGAAAGATAATGAGCTATTACATAAGCCCTTAAAAAGTAGGGACGTTAAGGGAAACATCACATGTTTGGCTTAGAAACGTTTAATGCAAAGGAAAAAAAATATTAGACTTGAGGATATATGGCAAGTGACCTTAATCGTTAATGGTTCGATAAACAGAATGATTGTTGGTGAATTAAGAAGGTTCTCAATTCGCATGAATGTTGTAGAGGAATCATTCAACAACAGAGAACAATGCAAAGGTGCAAGGTCGAGCACCTGAAGGACTAAATTACTAGGGAAATCAAGAAGACTAAGAATCTCAACATGAAGAGGTTACGGGGACAAAATGAGCATACCAAAAGGTCTTAGGAAGGAATAAAACTTGTCAATAAGTGCCCAAGTTTGCATAAGTCAAGGAGAGGTTCTTTTCAAGATTGAGAGATGATAGAAATTTCCCTAAGGTAACGTAAATGGAAATCAAAAGTTTTGAAAAGAAGAGTATGTGATAACCAAGTTTTTTTTTGTGTGAAGGATGAAAGACACTTAAGAAATGTCAGATAAAGTTTGTTTTCATAGAATTAATTGAAACTTCCAAAAGAGGTGTAAAAGATCATTGACGATCCAATTCAAGAGTTCAAGGTTGCACTGCTCATGAGGAGTAGTACAATGCTAGTGAATGAATTCTCAGATTTATCCCTTATGGGGAGACGAAAAGGGTCAAAACAAAATAAGCATCTCAACCAGCGTTACAAGATATTATAGGACACAAAGACAGGCGAAGGAACGTCGACATGTGTGTATGTCAGTTCATGGCTCTAAATGGCCTGAAAGAGATTTGAAATCGAAGGATACAAGGTGCATTTGTATTGATTGAAATTAATAAGATTTTTGTAGTTCAAAAGTTGGCTGGCAAGATAGGTTCGGAAGGCACCTTGGCAAAGACTATCTTCTGCTTGAAATTGGTTTAGCATAAATTGTTAGAAGGTTAAAGATAAGTAACTGAAGATGGATGTCAAGGTAGGATTAAAGATCCAACTGGTAAGAAGATGAGATGCATACCTTGAAAAAGAAAAGTAGCAGTATAGGGAAAGATTACAAAATCAACACTACCCTTAGGAGGGAAGCTGAGAATGAACATAAGTATGGAGAATGTACTAACATCAGAACGCTCAGTCAAATTTGAATTGGAAAAGAAGGATGGGAGTGCAACCATACAAAATTAGAGAGAACTCACTTCTTTGATTTGGAAGGTAAGAGGTAATAACTTGTTTAGAAGAAAGGCTGAAGGCGATATGTTTCTAAGGTAATGCATGATTACAAGTGGAGAGGACTTGTTGAGATTAAAGATTTCAAGTGAGAGGTTAAATGGTGAAAAAAATTACCATAAAGGTAGACTTGAAGAAGGTCGTAAAAGAGTCCGAACATCAAACATGGCATGCTGAAGGATAGCATCTCGGTTCTTGTTTATAACTGCAAAAGAAAAAACAATGTTAACTTTACAAACATCCTACTAAGAGATTTAACCCAGAAGAAGGTCAAACTTCGGGGAAACTTCTAAAGCACAACAACCATAAATTACTACTCTCTTAGCCCAAACCCTAAGTTGAAGAGGTGAGGATTCCTTTTAGGTTGATGTGTATGATATTTACTCCGGATCTGACATTATCAATTTGTACAGCCCAAACGAAAAGGAATTTGAGCACGATCCAAAGAGAAAAGATTTAGATACTGGAATTTCCCAGGTGATATAAAAAATATTAGAATTTTTGAATGAGAGGGAGTTGGTCAAAAACAATTCTTTCTGTCCAATGCACAAGCTGTCAGAATTTCCAGATTGGTGAACACTGAATCAAATTGCAGATTGTGTTCAAACAAAAAGGAATTTGAACTTGATTCCAAAAGGAAGGTTGTAGATAAAATTGTTTTCTGAAACATATAAAAAATTCAGGTCATTTTAAGATTTCTAACATGTTCAAAACAGAAGACGAACTGAAGGTGCTGCTGCAGATTTTCTGAACAGAGTGTTCGGCATTAACATGGATTTTCTGAACAATCCATAATTATAATCCAGTTTATGTAAGAAGAGAAGTTGTAGATAAAATAGTGATATACATTTATGAAAATTTTCAGAATTTTTTTGGAGCAGGGGAAATGGTTTTACATGAAAGGCAAACACGGAAACAAAAAGAATTCACTCGTGTTGGATAACGTTAACTCCACAGACGATGGGAACCAGGTATCAAAGAAAGAAACCTTTAACACTGGTGACTGAAATGAATGAGAAATACTTGTAAAAGGTGGAATTGTATATGTAGTTTGTGTGTAATCCATCTCGATCAAGGCAAAGTCAATAAATTTTGGTAAACACAAACCAAACAATAGTGAAGAAAGGGAGTGGAGGATTTGTAGAGTGCAATCGGACATTATTCTCTACAACAGTAGGTCAAGCCAAAGTGTAGGCTTTGACATTGAGGTGTAAAAGGAAGTGGAGAGACCACAGTAGAGAGTATAAAGAAAATTCAACCAAGAGGAACTCGACTTAAAGGTGTAGGCATAAGACTCCGAACCCAAAGCTTTACTTAAAGAGGTTTCACTTAGTCATTAGTCAAGAAGAAAGAGTCAGCTAAGCTGCAAAAGAGACTTATAAATTCAACTTAAGCTACGAACTTAGACGTAAGATAGGAACTTTCTCTCTGATACCAACTGTGACGCCCCGTGTCCCGGATACCGAGTCCTTATCCGGAAAGAACGCCCGGCATGCAATATTAACTTTTTAAATCGTCAAAAGTAATATATACATAAGCCTCGTAACAATCAATCAGAGTAAAAGCGGAATAAATTAAAACTAAAGATAACTCGGAAAAAAATATGTCAAACGACAAACAACGGATCACCAAGTCCCAAAATCTACGTCTAAGAAAACTGAAACGATAAAACAACGAAATAAATGTTGTTTAACTTATTACATCCAAAATTTGAAACTGAAAAGATACTAAAGCTATCTCTCAAAAACTGAATAATAAAATCGCATAAAATAAAAGTCCATAACATCATAATCTCTTGAGCTCAAACGTCGGCTCCGTCATCATAACCGTACTCATCATCATCCTGACAACCACCTTCTCGGGGTGGGGACAATAAAGAAACGAGGGGTAAGTACTTACGTACTTAGTAAGGGGTAGAAGAAACGGTTACACACAATATATAACATATCATACATAACAAGTAAATTCTACAATCTCTACCACATATGTTGCATTAAAATACACTCCCCTCTGCTAATACAGTTAGCACAATCACGAGCAATTATCTATGTTACATTGTAATTCAAGGACACAATGCCCGAAATGATGGGTATGCACCGGGACATATTCAGCACCTCATATGGCACGGATGGTTCCGTGTGGAACATTTCCCAAAACCCGAATATTGTCCGTTACGTATGAGAAATGATTCCATGCTGCGAATCATAAATGTGCCTCACCAAGAATTACAACGTTTTAGCTTTTAGACTCATCACATATGTTTATTACGTAGTTAATCTAACCACCTAAGTTCATTCCACTTCAAAAGGCTTCCTAAGGACTTCTAGTCCTAGACAATCTATATTAACTACCTAACACGTTGTAAAAGACGTCAATGACTACTAAACCAATGACCCCACAAGGTCTAAACAACCGCCTTCTGGGCTACCACCTTCTCCCCGCAGAGGGTCTCAGTTGTGGCGATTGATGCTAAGGCACCTGAAGTCGGAAGTTAGACTTTGTCAATTAACATTTAATGTCCCACAGAACATACAAGCCACGTTGTATCGTGTAATACACACAACAATATAAAATTTAATATAACACATTTTAATCGTAATATATATCACACATTATCCCTCTGTAAGTCTGTATAGTATTTAGGAACATAAATGTTACCTTTGCATTTTATCATTGTTATTATTATTGTTACCATTGTTAAAACAAAGAACATAGGAGTTTACCCCTTTGTTTTCCTTCTGTTCACCTTCGGCAATGGCAGGCATAGTTTAGGTTCCCTTTTTTCTTTTCTTTTCTTTTTCTTCTTAAAATTATCCATATTACACTTGACAGCAATTACATAATGCGTGTCTCTGTTTCCAAATTTTTTTTTTTCCTTCGACATCTGTGCAGGAGTACTATTACAGAGTATTAATACTATTACACTACTAGAGTATTAACAGTAAGCAATGAAAATATATAAAACGACAAAATCAAAACTGAATTGGATAACACATCAATATAAATATTAAATACGGCTGAACATCAATCTATCTGTTTAAAAACACCCTCTTACCTTTGAAATTTCGAAAGCGAATTCGAAAGCAAAACGGATATTAAAAAGCTTCAATCCTCGATTTCAACATCTTCTACGAATCACCTACGATAATTGACCATTACACTACGATTATGAACGGATCTATAATTAGGGCTAGGAAGGAAAACTTACCCAAAAAAAGAACGGTTGGTATCGAAACGATCGCCTCCTTGCGGTGATCAATTTCTTCTACTATGGTCTGCACCGAAAATCTACCGTTAAGCTCCGAATCTGGAAAACAGCGTCCGGACTTCTTTTTTTTTTTCTTTTTCTTTCTCTCCTGTTCTTGCTGTCGGCTGTGCTCTCAATTTTCAAAAAGAAAAACCGTGTTTGATATAATGGGGATTTTTGGTAACTATTTCTTTATATAGCCATAATTGAAATCCATTAATAAAATCCTTTAGTTTCTTTTTAAAAAAAATCTCTTAGGTTAAAAATAAAATAGGAACTTATAAAATATATCTCATTTTACTCTTTTACCCTTCTTAAATTTTTTGGGGTTTTACATTGATTGATAGATCAAAGGCTCTGCTACCACTTGTAGGATGTAATATCACCGGATGGATCAAGATGCACCCGATTACGCAGCGGAAAGTACAAGATCTAGATCTAAACAATCAAAATACATAAAATAATAGATCTAAACCTACGAGGGGTTAGATTTTTACCAGTTTATGGTGAATAAACTCCAAGAACAATCTTCAATCCAAGATCCAAGCTAGATGAGAAGCCACAGTCTTCTAACATGTGTCTGCAAGCACCACCAGGTGGATGGTGTTTCAAGTCGCCGGACCTCCTCGATATGCTACCGGAATAATCCCGAGGATTATCCCAACTCGAAACCCTAGTGTTGAAGCCGAAAATTCAAAGCTTCCAACACTCAAGTATGTCGCTTTATGTGTGATTTTATTGAGGCTTGGGAGAACTCTCTTTATATAGGAGAGTAATCATTGTCCTCCAAGGATTTAATAATTAACAGATAATCATTAAATTAATCCTTAATTTAAATATAAGATAAATATAATATATATCCCCAACAAATTAGGATAAATAAATATATTATCCAATATTCCATGATTTATCACTTAACAAATAAATGATTAAATCATATATCAAATAATTATCCAAGAAAACTAATTTCTTTCTAATTATTTAATAACAAAATGCGCCCCAAACCCTAGTTAAATAGGGCCACACGCATTTTACACATATTGGGCCGAGTCCACGAAAAATATCTTTTCCATGTATTTAATTATACAGTCCAACTAAACAATTAATCCACATATCAATTAAATAGTCCAATCCAATTATTTAATTATAATTGAGGAGAAACGACGAGAAAACGTATATGCTATATTAAGAGCCACGTCGGGGACAATGGACCCATATTCAGTAGCTACAATAAATTAAATAAAATTATTCGTCAGACCGAACAATTATATTCAATCTATTAATTCCTGGATTACACCACCATAAACCCGAAACTGAACTCTGCCGAATAGATAACTTACACTCAACTATGAGTTATAAGGTGTCCACTGATATCATTACATACGGATAAATCCTCCATAGACTGTTCGATACGATTCGGGATATCTCCGTAAACCCTTCTCGAAACCTCTTATCCTTATTTATCATTAACCCCCTAGTGATCAATTAGTTCATAACTAATATAATATGAACTGGCGCCATCGATCAGTTTCTAGGATTAACAAATAAGGGAACTGTCTGTCTACTTCCCGAGGGAAGGAATGGATTCCATATCTGTGATAGCACAGACTACTCACTCATCCCAGAATAGAGCCAACGAGAAGTGTTGGACCACATACTGCGAAGTGATCCTTACCAACACATCAAACTCTACCCTAGTCTAAGCAGTTGTCTGTGATCACCTCAGGATTGAGATTAATCCAAATTATATGACCATCTTATGATTCGATAAGACTTCTCGATCACGGAATTTTATCGAGAACTCAAATCAAATCGGTCCAGCCCTATATGATTATCATCATATATAAATGACTCACTAGGTACCCTATTACCGACAGTCCAGATAAGACTGTCACACCTAAAGTGTTCTGGGCGCATTATTAGCAAATTAATCTTGAGACCCGTACTCAGATTAATAAACGCTCCGGACTAAGTTAATTTTAAGTACATCTCACAAACTCAGTCCTCTTGTGTATAGCCATACACTGAGTTACGTGATTACATAAACGAGGTACTTAGGGTTTTCTGTAGTGTCTTAATTATTAGCATACATGCATATAATAAGATGAATTATTAATTCTGTCCTAAAACAATTATATAATTGTCTTTCGGGCACTGCACTTAACACCTACAGGATTGCAGGGGCGTGTTGAGAATATTATCAATACCGAATAAATATTTAAAGTATTTTATATTTTATTATTTATACTTGTAGGACAAGACACTCGATGACTATAAATACTCGGCGACTCAGTAGTGTTATCAATGAGAAAATATTTGTTATTCTAAATTTCTAATTACAATAGTCTATCATGTTATGATGTTTAGTTACTTCGAGTCTAATAATTTGTCTCATTTATTTTCTGGCTCTGTTTCAGTCTGAGTTTGAGTCATGTCATGTTTTGACATGCATCAAATCTGCATTTGGTTTTGCATAAGGCTTGGTTGAAATCTGCATTCTGTCTGCGGACCTGACATTGAGTTGCTCTACTGATTCACTAGAAATCTGATTAAAGGCACGACGAGAACGCTCTATAGGGTCCCCACAATCTTTTGTCTCGTCATAATTAACCATTACCACAAACTCATATCCATCAAGATAAGCACAATTATCAAGAGTGTCTATACAAGTAATTCTGAGTTGTTGGTTACATACTCCTCCATATTCTTCCCATAAACATGGAGGAACTATTGCAAGAATTCTGGCAGTCTGCGGACCTGTACAGGTTTCATCTTCAGCACCAAGGCTTGAAACATAATTAATCTAAGAACCAAAAAAGCTTATTATTTAGACTAAAGTAGACATACGATATGTAGGGTAACCCGGTTTAGTTGTAGATTCATATTCAACTTGAGCATTGAAAACACAATTTTGGTCCTTACATACATTGTGTTTTTTTTTCTTTTTTGAGCAGATTACCTGTTAACAGTAGTGTGTATCTTGGTGTATTTTCGTAAGTACCGTTTGCTTTTTTTTATACACAAGCTTTAAGATTACTTGTTGCCTGTGTTTTGTATTCCAAACAATATAATATTCACAAAGTCGTTCTATATATACAAAAGAAAATTAGCACACCGAAGTTGAAGGCCGGTCGTGTCAGTCCTAGGATGTACGGATATTTCATCTTGCAAGCGTATCCCGTATCGAATACTGACACTCGATGGATACTCCGGAAACTCTGTTAGATACGTATTTGGGGCGAATTGTAATTTTCAAAAGTTGGATACTTTACCGAATGTACGTATCTTAACTACAGATACATGTATCTGAAAAACATTGTACTTAAAAAACAAGTTTAAACCTTAATATATACATGTGTACATGCATACACACACATACACACATACATATGAATGTATGTACATATGTATATATATATATATATATATATATATATATATATATATATATATATATATATATATATATATATATATATATATATATATAATTTTAATTTTACAATATACATTTTAGTCCTTATATTTTTATTATTTATAAATACATCCCCATATCCGTATCCTATATTTTCGTAAAATCATGTATCAACGTATCTTGTATCTGCGTATACTGTATCTACGTATATATCTTAGGACTTGTCAAGTTTGTATCTACCAATCAAATGTTGTGAAGTCATAGTATATGACTAGATCAATGAAATTATATGTGTGTATTTTTTGACAAGGAAAGTGTAACACATATATTTAAGGCATAAGCGGCAAAGAGAACAAAATGATTATTACATTTGGCAATAAGACATGACTTTTCTGCTTGTTTGGTGGACATTGTTTAATAAATGTTTTGTTTTCTTAAAATAAAATAAAAATTAACAAACAAACAACACCCTCTGTCAATGGGCTTCGGATCTTCTGTCTATGTTATCTGTCCAAATTCTCTGTCTAACCCAAAACTACATCGTTTTATCCAAATAAAAAAATGTGGGTTTTCTTTTTTCTTTTTTATCCTCGTTTCATCTCCTTCTTCACACAGTCACACCACAGTTGCTTTTACCTTTGTCCTCTCCTCGTGAAAGCAGCTATTCCTCCGCCGCCGCCACTGAATTTTCATATCAGCTTTATGTTTTGATACTTTTTCATGGCTAAGTGAAATTGTGCCATGGAAACTTGTTGTCACCAATTAAGAACAATGGGATTTTGCAAATGTTGGAAAATCTTTTCTGACCTCTCGACATGTTGTTTTATAATTTTATCTCTCATTTATGCCGTTGATTAATTACCTTAAAGCCCGCGACAAGCATCAAAATATATGTTGTATCAATATGTTATTAAATAGGAAGCTTGAGAAGGATCAAGTACGTGCTAGCTTGCTTCCTGATCACGAATAATAATCACTCCATAGTAATCAGCATAAGTCATTTGTTATATCACCAAAATGGTCGTGTTTAAAAAAAAAAATTCATGAATAACCCTATTAGCTAGCTAGCTGGATTGGACTCTGAAGTCCCAAGTGAATTAAAATATTGGTTTTTCTAACAAAATTAATAAATGTACGGCACTCCAACATAGAATATGGTTCACTCCAACATAGAATATTGTTCATAATTTTACTGTAAAACATAATATAATTTTATGGCGTTCCAACATTTAATATCATTTTCAATCATGCTTGCCCTTGTCACTTGCGAATGTTAGAATACACAAATATAACGGTTGTAATGCTAGTCTTTAGCTAAATAGTTATGTCCTAGTCATTAGCCTAATCAATAGCTAATGGTTACAATTGTATTTTGGAGTGTATATATTCTACACTAAGATAATGAAATAGACACGGAATTATCTTCTTACATGGTATCAGAGCAATAAAATACTCTCTTCCGCATATCTCTGTATTTCCTTCTTCTTTCTGGCGGCGCCACCTCTATTCTGTCATCTTCTCCGGCGTCACCATGGTAGATACTTCTAAATCTCATCCAGCCCTGTCAATCACCAATGTCAAGGCACTCATACCAATCACCTTGGATCTCGACTCAAGCGAATACCGATCGTGGGCAGCGCTGTTCAAGGTTCAAGCCCGGGTCCATGATGTGTTGGAGCACATTATTCCTCCTACCGAGGATTCTGACAAAGCTGCTTATGAGAAAAAGAAGGCTGAAAACTTACCGCTTTGGAAACGGCTCGACGCAGCGGTATTACAGTGGATATATGCCACTGTCCATTCGGACATTCTCACATCCATTCTTAAGGATGATGATTCAGCCGAAAATGCATGGAAAAGCGTGGCTAACCTGTTCCACGACAACAAGAATTCACGGGCGATGTATCTGAACAAAGAGTTCACCAACACCACCCTGTCTGAATTCACCTCCACCAATGCATATTGCAACCGATTGAAGGTTCTGGCCGACCAATTGCTCAATGTTGGAGCTCCGGTGCCGGACCACACATTGGTTCTCAAACTCCTTCAAGGCTTAACTGAGCCTTATGCCAATTTCGTCACAGTTATGCAGAATAAGAAGACCTTACCGAGTTTTGCGACGGCTCGATCGAAGCTCGCACTGGAGGAAACCACAATTGCAGAAAGAGCCAAAGCTGAATCGATTTCAACAGGTCTCATGGCTGCTCAGCAGGATTCGGCTCGTTCATCCTCGCCGCAGCAGTCACAAAATCGTGATGGTCATCTGCAGTATACTTCTTCTGGTGGACGGGGAAGGAACAATCAGAACAGAAAAGGGAAGAACAATGGAAAACAGGGGAGTTCTGGCCATGGAAACAGCGGTCGGAATGGGCAGCGCGGCGGTGGATCGGGACAGTACTCCGGTCAACAGGGAGCTCGAGGTCAGTGGCAACAACCACCTCCTTGGTGGATATCAAGCCCCATGGAGTTATCCACCCTCACCGTACCCTACGCAGAACTGGCAGCGCCCCGGACTACCACAGCATCCCGGTGTATTGGGTCCTCGTACGGCAGCAGCTTCTTTTCCACAGCAAGGGCAAGCTTTCACGGCAGGGGTAAATGATTGGGGACCAAATTGGGAACCTAATTATTCCAACTGGACACCAACACAAATGGATTCAGCATTTCAAGCTATGGGCCTCAACCCACCCGACCCAAAGTGGTATATGGATACGGGGGCAACGTCCCATATGACGTCTACTACAGGTAATCTCAATTCCTATTTTAATTCGGGTGCCAATAATTCTATTATTGTCGGCAGTGGTCAGTCAATCCCGATTCACGGTCATGGTAATGCCTCTCTACCCCCCCCACACCCACCTTTGTCTCTCACTCGTGTTCTTTATGTCCCAAAACTCATTAAGAATTTGGTCTCGGTTCGTAAATTTACCACAGATAATA
Source organism: Gentiana dahurica var. dahurica (assembly GCA_024500145.1). Lineage (NCBI taxonomy): Eukaryota > Viridiplantae > Streptophyta > Magnoliopsida > Gentianales > Gentianaceae > Gentiana > Gentiana dahurica. The sequence goes on from CM044903.1 coordinate 2,177,776, forward strand.
ATGTGAGCGTGAGTTTTGACCCGTTTGGTTTTTCTGTGTAAGACATACAGACGGGGACTCGTCTAATGAGGTGTGACAGCTCGAGTGACCTATATCCCGTCCTGCATGCTCGTTTGCTTCGGCGATCTTCCCAGGCTCTTTTAGCTTCCGATCTATGGCATGATCGTTTGGGACATCCCGGCCACTCCATTTTACATTCTCTTTCCAGAAATAAATTTATTGAATGTACTGTGCCTAAAAAGACTAGCGTTTGTTCATCTTGTGTTGTTGGTAAACATGTTAAATTGCCATTTAATGATTCTCATTCGGTGACGTATTTACCTTTTGATATAATTCATAGTGATTTGTGGACTTCCCCCGTTGTGAGCACTTTAGGACATCGATATTATGTTCTTTTCCTCGACGACTATTCCAATTTTTTATGGACTTTTCCCATAGCCAAGAAATCTCAAGTTTTTTCCATTTTCACAACCTTATGTGCCCATATCCATACTCAATTTGGTGTTAATATCAAGAATCTTCAATGTGATAATGGTCGTGAATTTGATAACAACTCATTTCATAAGCTTTGCGAGTCCAATGGAACGTCGTTTCGGTTTTCGTGTCCACATACCTCCTCACAAAATGGTAAAGCCGAGAGAAAAATACGCTCAATTAATAATATTATGCGCACTATTTTACTTCATGCCTCCGTCCCTCCCACTTTTTGGCATCATGCATTACAAATGGCTACCTACTTACTCAATATCCTTCCGAGCAAGTTATTGTACAACGCGTCTCCTCATCGGATCCTCTATAATAGGGATCCCTCCTACTCCCAAGTTCGTACTTTCGGGTGTTTGTGTTATCCGTTATTTCCTTCGAATGCCATTAACAAACTCCAAGCCCGATCCGCCCCATGTGTCTTTTTGGGATTTCCTTCGAATCATCGAGGTTACAAATGCTACGAGTTGTCGAGTAATAAACTTATTATTTGTCGTCATGTTATTTTTGATGAGACGAAATTTCCATTTTCCTCTCTTCATACACCGCAACCTGACACCTATAATTATTTAAATGACTCCAGTCCAGCAATTTTATCCCAAATCCAGGCCATCCAAACAGCCCGCTTACCTCCACAAAGTATGCCGGCCCAGTCCCCCCTTTTTCAGCCGGACCCAGCCTCCCCCACTTTTCCGGCCCACTCAGCAAACGAGCCCATGCCATTTCCCACGCCCTCCCCTGATCCATATCAGCCACCGCCATCTCCACCACCCTCACCTGGCCCACATCACATACCTCCGGCCCAAACAGCTGGCCCTGTTGCCCGTAGCCAGCGTGGGATCTTTCGGCCCAACACCAAATACTCTTTCGATCATGTCTTTTTCTCTCAAGGCCAACCTGCCCCGTTACCTAAAACTCCATTAGCGGCACTCCGTGACCGGAATTGGAAATTGGTCATGACTGATGAGTTTGACGCCTTAATTAAAAATGGAACTTGGGATTTGGTACCCCGGCCCCCGGGAGTTAATATTATTCGGTCAATGTGGGTTTTTGCTCATAAATTTAAATCTGATGGCTCTTTTGAAAGGTATAAAGCTCGTCTTGTAGGTGATGGTAAAACTCAACAGGTTGGCGTGGATTGCGGTGAGACTTTTAGTCCGGTGGTCAAACCGGCCACCATTCGGATTGTTTTGAGTTTCGCCTTATCCCGAAAATGGTGCATTCATCAATTAGACGTTAAAAATGTGTTTTTAAATGGGGAGCTCAACGAGACGGTCTACATGCACCAGCCCATGGGTTTTCGGGATCCTAATCATCCGGATTATGTGTGTCACCTCCGCAAGTCATTATATGGCCTTAAGCAAGCCCCTCGAGCGTGGTACAAACGGTTTGCGGATTTTGTTTGCAGGATTGGGTTCACAAACAGTAAGTGCGATGCTTCTTTATTTGTTTTTCATCAGGGACAGGATATGGCATATCTTCTCTTATACGTGGATGACATCATCCTCGCCGCATCTTCCGACCAGCTCCGACGGTCTATTATGCATCAACTTGACTCTGAGTTTGCTATGAAGGACTTGGGTGTTCTGAATTATTTTTTGGGTATCCGGGTTTCTCATCATCATGGTGGCTTATTTTTATCTCAACAAAAATATGCCAAAGAAATTATCTCCCGAGCCGGTATGGCAAACTGCAAACCATCTCGTACGCCCGTCGACACCAAGCCCAAGCTCATCACTTCGGATGGTGAACCATATTCTGATCCTGCGTTCTACAGGAGTCTTGCTGGGGCTCTCCAGTATCTCACGTTTACGCGCCCTGATATCTCTTATGCGGTACAACAAGTTTGTCTTCACATGCATGATCCCAAGACTACGCATATGAATGCCTTGAAACGTAGTCTACGCTATATCCAGGGCACGCTCCGATTTGGCTTACATTTATCACCTTCCTCGGCCCATTCACTTGTCTCATATACTGATGCCGATTGGGGTGGCTGTCCCGATACTCGCCGCTCTACTTCAGGGTATTGTGTTTTTTCTCGGTGACAATTTAATATCTTGGTCTTCCAAACGGCAACCAACTCTGTCTCGCTCTAGTGCCGAAGCTGAATATCGTGGTGTGGCCAACGTGGTATCTGAGTCATGTTGGGTCCGCAATCTTCTCCTAGAGCTCCGTTGCCCGGTTAGCAAAGCGACATTAGTTTACTGTGATAACGTCAGTGCCATCTATTTATCTGGCAACCCCGTTCAACATCAACGCACCAAACATATTGAGATGGATATCCACTTTGTTCGAGAGAAGGTTGCTCGGGGTGAGGTTCGAGTTCATCATGTCCCTTCGAGATATCAGATTGCCGACATTTTCACCAAGGGGCTACCATTGATTCTGTTTGATGATTTTCACACCAGTCTCAACGTTCGTGATCCTCCCGTTTCGACTGCGGGGGAGTGTTAGATACACAAATGTAACGGTTGTAATTAATTTGTTAGAATTAATTTGTTGGTCAAATGTAACGGTTGTAATGCTAGTCTTTAGCTAAATAGTTATGTCCTAGTCATTAGCCTAATCAATAGCTAATGGTTACAATTGTATTTTGGAGTGTATATATTCTACACTAAGATAATGAAATAGACACGGAATTATCTTCTTACAGCGAAAAACACAAATTTAGAAATCCTTGATTTCGAAAACAGAGATTTGGAAAAATATGCTTTAAATAACCTTTTTCAGTAGTTTTCAATATCATTTGTCAAGCCTGTAATGCTTCTTTTCCGAAGAAACAATAATGTTCTTCATACATTATTTAAACTAACATTAATGGCAGATCTATGGTTGGTAAAAAACACTACAAATGTCTCCACTAGATTTTCAAATTTGCTCCATTGACCCACCGATAAAATTTCGGTGTTTTTCACTGCAGACTACAGATCCTACCTAAAAAAATTTTGTATAGTTGACCTATAGGACATAAATAGACCATATGAAAGAGAATCAAGGACCCCATGATTTTTTTTAATCTGGCACTAAGTTTACTGACCACGGAGAGTCTTTAATAAAGAGTTCTGCTACGAATTTTGGGAAGAATTTTCTACATTTCTTTCATCACAATGGTACACTATATATAGTAATTACAAGGGTTACACCAATTACGCATAAGGTCCAAACTACCCCCTAGGAAATAATTACATAAAATCATATGTAACTAGATACACATCTCGTAATACCTCCACCACCTCAAGGTGGAGCGCATAGGTCCCGAACACCCGGCTACCGCAAAAGAAACTCAAAATGGTGTCTACCCAAAGCTTGGTGAAGATATCCACCGACTACTCATTCGTCGGAATATAAGACTGAACAATCAAGCCATCTGTAATGGTATCCTGCACAAAAATACAATCGACCTCTATGTGTTTTGTACGTTCATGAAAAACGGGATTATGTGCAATATATAAAGTCGATTGACTATCACAAAAAAGGATAATTCTGGGTGGATCCCTCGCCCTTAGGTCCCCCTGTTGTTTCTTGAGCCACTTCAATTCACACGTAATGGAAGCCATGGAACAATATTCAGCTTCAGCGGAAGAACGTGATATTTTGTCATGCTTCTTAGTTTTCCAAGAAATGTCTGAGAGGCCTAGAAAGACGAACCATCCACTCAAGGAACGCCAACAACTTGCCCAGTCAGAAACACACCAACCTGACCAGGGCATTTCTTGAGGTAACGGACAATGCACAGGGCTTCCTTCCAATGCTCAACCCGAGGAGTGTTAATAAATTGAGACAAGATATGAACCAAATAATCTAAGTCAAGCTGTGTGACCTCACAATAAATAAGACAACCAATCTACCGCCGATATTTCTCGGGGTCAGTCAAAAACACTGTGGGGAATATAGCCAACTTGTGATTCCGTTCTAGTGAAAAATCCGTGGGTTTCGTGCCAAGTAACCCGGTGTCGTGTATAATGTCAAGAGCATACTTTTGTTGATTAAAAAATATCCCTTGTTTACTTCAAGATACTTCAAAACCTATAAAATATTCAAGTATAACCAGGTCTTTCATCTCAAAATGGTTGCCCAAATAATCTTTAAAAATTTACATGGCCATTTTGTTCATCCCATACATAATCATGTCACCACATAGATAGGAACATTAAGTTGAACACCAAAACGGTGTAGAGTAAATATGGAATAATCTGAATAAGTTTGTCCAAATAATGTTTCAAAGCAGAGGCAAGCTTGGCAAACCAACACCGTGGGGCCTGTTTCAAACCATACGACAATTTCTTCATTCGACCTACTAAATTAGATCGACTATTTTCAAAACCCGGTGGGATCTTCATATAAATTTCCTCGGCCAAGTTCCCATGCAGAAAGGAATTATGAACCTCCATCTTGTGAATATCCCATTGTTTAGTAGCTACCACACTAAGGAATGTGCGTATCGTGACCATTTTAGCTACTAGCGCAAAAGTCTCATTGTAATAAATCCCTTCCACTTGATGTTGTCAAAACGCCACCAACCAGACCTTCAAATGCTGCAATTTTCCATGCTCGTCATACTTTTTATTATAGACCCACTTACTCCCGATAGCCTTACTCCCAGAAGGTAGCGGTTGCAACTCCCATGTCCCCTGATACTCCAATGCTCAGACTTCTTCGGCCATAGCTTTACGCCATCCCTAATGCTTGACGGATTCTTTAAATGTTCTACGTGGATAACCAATAGTTATAGCTGCCAGATACTTATGATGCTTGTCAAAAAACAAATCCTAATTGACAAAATGTTTAAGTGGATAAGGAGTACCTGAGGATGCTTTGGAGGTAGGCAAGCATAGTGTCAGTAAGGTGACTTAAACTCTGCATCTGGGTGGAACCAATCTGAAGACTCAGCTGTGTGATGGACAGCTGAGAAGTGTATTCAATTCTGTGCATCAGTAGGGTGGAGTCTACTGAGGCTTCAGCAGGGTGACTATCAGCAGGGTGACAGTCTGCTGAGTACTTGAATACAGCAGGGTCCCACATCTGTTAATTCTGTTATGTGACAGCTATACAGTGTCATTAAAAGGAGGACACGTGTAGGGGTATTTATGGTGCATCAGACAAAGATTCCTTGCGGCTAGGGTTTAGGGATTTGTGCCTATAAATACAATTGTTGTCTCATTATCTGTGTGTGTTGAAATCTGTAAAATTCAGTGCATAATAAAATATCTCTTTTCTGCCCGTGGTTTTTTACCTCTCCCACTGAGGGGTTTTCCACGTTAAATCTGTGTTCTTCTTGTTTCTATTTTCTCCTTTGATTGTTTATGTTTGATTGCTTCTGTTTCTGTTTCTTGCATCTGAAGTTATCTCCATCCGTTCTATAACAAGTGGTATCAGAGACAGGTTCTGGGGAAAACAATCTGTACGATCAACTTCGTCTTCACCAAGGCCTTCAGCAAGGTGCTAGGATCTGTGACAAAGTTGTGATCTTTAGCAAGGAAAGATGTCAGCAGTAAACGTAAAAATCGATAAATTTACAGGAAGGAACAGTTTTGGTCTATGGCAAATCAAGATGCGTGCACTGTTGAAACAGCAGGGTTTGTGGAATCCTCTATCCGACAAACCAAATACAAGTCAGCAGATTATGCCAGTCTGGAAGAGAAAGCACATTCAACCATCATGTTGTGCTTATCCGATGATGTTATCACCGAGGTTGCTGAGGAAGACACCGCAGCCAAGTTGTGGAAGAAGCTTGAAAGCCTGTATATGACCAAGTCACCGACCAACAAGTTGTTGTTGAAACAGAGGTTGTTCAGTTTGAAGATGCATGAAGGAAGTCCACTGAGGGAACATCTGGACCGGTGAACACAATATTGCTTGATTTAAGGAATATTGATGTTAAAATTGAAGATGAAGATGCAGCCCTAATCCTGTTGGTGTCATTACCGGCATCATATGAAAACTTTGTGCAGTCTTTCATAGTTGGAAAGGATACAGTAGCTTTAGAGGATGTGAGGTCTGCCTTACATGCCAGGGAGCTTAGACACAAGGCTGCTGGTACAGACAGTCAGTCTGCTGGGCTAGTAGCTAGCAGCAATAGTGGAAAAGGATATGGACAGAAGAAGAAAAAGAAGTCGGGGTCCAAAGGTCCTAAGTCTACTGATGTCTGTAATTACTGTAAGGAGCAGGGACATTGGAAGTCCAATTGTCCAAGGAAGAAGAAACAGCAGGAAGGCAATTCTGGCACAGTAGCCTTGGCTCTTGAGCAATCGATGAGGATCTGGTTCTAGTTGCAGGGGATTCTACACACCACAATGATGTGTGGATACTTGATTCTGGAGCATCCTACCATATTTGTCCAAACAGAGAGTGGTTTTCTACTTATGAGCAGATAGATGGTGGTCAAATCTATATGGCCAACAGCAAGGTCTGTAAAGTTGTGGGAATTGGCTCAGTAAAGTTAAGGACAGAGGATGGTAAATTTTGTACACTGAAAGATGTAAGACATGTTCCACAGATGACCAAGAATTTGGTATCTCTCAGTCTACTGGACAGCAAGGGGTTCAATTTCAAGGGTGAAGGTGGACAGCTGAATGTCTTTAAAGATTCAGTTGTAGTCCTCAAAGGCATCAAGAGGGGAACCTTGTATATATTACAAGGATCTACTGTATCTGGCACTGCTGCTGTTGCATCCTCAGCAGTTCACCAGTCTCAGCAGACTCAGCTGTGGCACATGAGACTTGGTCACATGGGTGAAAGGGGTATGCAGGTTCTTTCTTCAGCAGGTTTTCTTGGAGGATATAAGGTCAAGAATCTGGACTTTTGTGAACATTGTGTGTTTGGGAAATTGCACAGAAGTAAGTTCTCAGCAGGGTTGCACAATACAAAGGCAACACTTGATTATATCCATTCAGACTGCTGGGGTCCATCAAAAGTTGAGTCATTGGGTGGTCACAGATATTTTGTGTCATTCATAGATGACTATTCAAGGATGACTTGGGTGGTGATGATGAAGAACAAAAGTGATGCATTCAATAACTTCAAGCAGTGGAAGGCCCTAGTGGAGAATCAGTTAGGCAAGAAAATCAAGAAGCTTCATACAGATAATGGTCTGGAATTCTGCTGGACGGATTTTGATTCATTTTGTGCGGCTGAGGGTATTGCCGGACATCATACTGTAAGGAATACACCTCAGCAGAATGGTGTAGCTGAAAGGATGAATCAAACTCTTCTGGAGAGGGCAAGGTGTATGCTTTCTCAAGCTGGTTTGTCAAGGAGATTTTGGGCAGAAGCTGTTAAGATAGCTTGCTACTTAATCAACAGGAGTCCTCACACAGGAATCAATCTCAAGACACCATTTGAGATGTGGTCAGGCAAGCCTGCTGACTACTCGATTCTAAGGGTTTTTGGAAGTACAACTTACTATCATGTTAGTGAAGGGAAGTTGGAGCCAAGAGCCAAGAAGGGAGTGTTTGTGGGGTATGGTGATGGAGTGAAAGGATATAGAATTTGGTCATCAGCAGAGTCCAGAGTAATCCTCAGCAGGGACGTTGTGTTTGATGAAAATTCTATGTTAAACTCATCGATGGAGAGGTCTAATGAGTCTGAAACCAGTGCTGAATCTGATAGTGTTGAGAAACAGGTGGAGCTTCAAGTGGAGTCTACTGATATGCAACAATCAGTGGATCCAAATCAACACTATACTGATCTGGATAATGAACCAGAATCTGATCCAAGCCAGTCTGCTGAGACCTCAGCAGGGCGTCATACAAACATTGATCAGCAGAGTCTAGCTGCCAGCAGGCCTAGAAGATCTAATGTTGGGATACCTCCAAAGAGATATGGATATGATGATTTGGCTGGATATGCACTCCAAGTTGCTGAAGAAGTAGAGGTTGCTGAACCTACTACTTACAGGGAAGCAGTGACATGTACAGAAGCGTCTCAGTGGCATGCAGCCATGGGAGATGAAATGGAGTCATTATTGAAGAATCAGACTTGGGAATTGGTCAAACAGCCTACTGACAAGGGGGTTGTGACTTGTAAATGGATCTTCAAGAAAAAGGAAGGAATAACAAAGGCAGAAGGGGTCAGGTATAAGGCACGTTTGGTTGCAAGAGGATTCAGTCAAAAGGAAGGGATTGACTTTGATGAAATATTTTCACCAGTGGTCAGACACACTTCAATCAGGGTGTTACTAGCAATGGTGGCACAGCAGGATCTGGAACTTGAGCAATTAGATGTGAAAACTGCTTTTCTACATGGTGAGGTGGATAAGGAGATATACATGACACAGCCTGAGGGTTTTCAAGTTCCTGGCAAAGAAAACTATGTTTGCAAGTTGAAGAAATCATTGTATGGTTTGAAGCAAGCTCCAAGGCGGTGGTATAAAAGGTTTGACAGTTTCATGCTTCAGCAGGGTTATAACAGAAGTCCATATGATTGTTGTGTTTACTACAGTCTGCTGAAAGATGGATCATATATCTATCTTGTCCTGTATGTGGATGACATGTTGATAGCTGCAGCAAGGAAGTCGATGTTCAAAATCAAGAACCTTCTCGGTGCTGAATTTGAAATGAAGGATTTGGGTGCAGCCAAGAAAATCTTGGGGATGGAGATCTGGAGAGATAGAAGTCAGAAGAAGTTGTTCTTGTCTCAGCAGGGTTATGTGCGGAAGATATTGACCAAGTTTGGGATGTCTGCTGCAAAACCAATAGATACTCCTATGGCATCAAATGTTCATTTGTCTGTTTATGCTTCACAGTCAGCTGAAGAGAAGGAGTATATGTCAAAAGTTTCCTATGCTAGTGCAGTTGGCGGTCTGATGTATGCCATGGTATGCACTAGGCCTGATCTGGCTCAGGCAGTCAGTGTTGTCAGCAGGTTTATGGCTCAACCTGGAAAGGAACACTGGAAAGCTGTTAAAAGGATATTCAGGTACCTGAGAGGTACAGCTGATGTTGGTCTCATTTATGGTGGTGATACTGGCCTGGTCACAGGTTACTGTGATGCTGATTATGCAGGTGATGTTGAGAGTAGAAAATCAATGACTGGTTATGTGTTTACATTGGGAAATGCAGTGGTCAGCTTGAAAGCTACTCTTCAGGCTACAGTAGCCTTATCAACTACTGAAGCAGAATATATGGCTCTTACTGAAGCAGTTAAGGAGGGTGTCTGGTTGAAAGGGCTAGTCAATGATTTGGGGTTGCATCAGGATCAGGCTGATATATATTGTGACAGTCTAAGTGCAATATGTTTAGCCAAGGATCAGGTTCATCATGAGAGAACCAAGCATATTGATGTCAGGTATCATTTTCTGAGAAATGAGAAGAGGGTTGTAGTGAAGAAGATTGGCACAAAGGAGAATCCTGCTGATATGTTCACTAAACCAGTTCAGCAGAGTAAGTTCCAGCTTTGCCTGGACTTACTGAATATTCAAAGCTTGTAATCTGTTTCTGGAAACTCTACTGAGGGCAGATCGGTGGAGTGGATGCTGTGGAGATAGTCTGGTACAAGTACATCTGGCATTGACGAATGCATCTGGTACAAGTACATCTGGTTATGCAATCTGTTTGACTCTAGTGAGAGTTGAAGTCAAGGTGGAGATTTGTCAGTAAGGTGACTTAAACTCTGCATCTGGGTGGAACCAATCTGAAGACTCAGCTGTGTGATGGACAGCTGAGAAGTGTATTCAATTCTATGCATCAGTAGGGTGGAGTCTACTGAGGCTTCAGCAGGGTGACTATCAGCAGGGTGACAGTCTGCTGAGTACTTGAATACAGCAGGGTCCCACATCTGCTAATTCTGTTATGTGACAGCTATACAGTGTCATTAAAAGGAGGACACGTGTAAGGGTATTTATGGTGCATCAGAAAAAGATTCCTTGCGGCTAGGGTTTAGGGATTTGTGCCTATAAATACAATTGTTGTCTCATTATCTGTGTGTGTTGAAATCTATAAAATTCAGTGCATAATAAAATATCTCTTTTCTGCCCGTGGTTTTTTACCTCTCCCACTGAGGGGTTTTCCACGTTAAATCTGTGTTCTTCTTGTTTCTGTTTTCTCCTTTGATTGTTTATGTTTGATTGCTTCTGTTTCTGTTTCTTGCATCTGAAGTTATCTCCATCCGTTCTATAACACATAGAGACAGACTTTTCTTTTCCACAAGTGTATGTGCCATAAAACCTAAACCTGGAATTAGGAAATTTGTAACGTCGTCCCCTACCTAACTCCGCCACTTCATCTGTATCGGCTGACGAATTATGTACAGGCAGACGGAAGAACAATTCTTGTATAATCACCGTGCTCATCAGTATGAGACACCCATCAACCGGTGCATCTCACTCTGGTGGAGGAGACGGTTGAGAGGAATCAAGAACCACAACCTCGTCATCAACCAAAAAATCATGAACATCGGGATTTGGTAGAGAAGTAGAACCGGGGGTTGTAGTCCCTTTGGTCAAGGGAAAAACGTGTTCATAAAACTTCACATCTTGTGAAACAAATATCTCCTCTATTTCAATATCAAGAAGGGTCCACCCCTTTTCGGCAAACAGATAACCCAACAAAACACACTTGCGACTACGGCTACAAAATATATTTCCCAGGTGCCGGTGACTATGGGCATAACACAAACACCCCAAAACCCGAAGCATAGAGAAATCAGGAGGTTTTCCACATAAACATTTGTAAGGTGTCTTAAAATTAAGAACAGTAGATGGAGTTTGATTAATTAGGTAGGCAGCTGCAAAGAATCACTCTCCCCGGAATTTAATAGGTAGTGACCGTCCAAAAGAAATGCCCAAGCGACATTTAGAATATGTTTATGCTTACGCTCTACACATCCATTTTGTTGAGGGGTATCCACACACGATGTTTCAAAAATTATCCCATGTTTGTAAAAATAGGGAAATAAGAACTTAAACTCTGTTCCATTATCACTACGTAAACGTTTAATTGTCACACCAAATTGTCGGGAAGTCAAAGCCACAAAGTCTGATAATACGGTTTCAACATCCTTTTATTGTAAAGAAAATAAATCAATAGAAACCGTTAATATTCATCAACTATCGTCAAAAAAATTCAGCCCTACAGGTAGAGGGAACACTATAGGGACCCCACAAATCACAATGAACAAATTTGAAGATACGACTAGCACAATTATCACTAAGAAAAAATTGTACACGTGGTTGTCCGGTTTGAAATAAAACCTCACAACCATCTTTATTGAAATTCCTAGAAACATCAATATTAGGAACATGCCTAAGAACCTTTTCTGATGGATGCCCTGAACGACAGTGACACAACTCCATCGATTTCCCACCATAAATGGCCAATACCCATGCCTCTAGAACTCTGTACAAAAAGAAAAGTCCATCTATACACTCTTATTTCTACCAATCAGTGTCCTCATCACTCGAGCCTATGATAAGAGGATTTTTGCAATCCGGTTAATCAAGTAAAAACTCGAAACCTTAGCAAAATCTACTTTCTAACCGGCAGTGGACCGGATCGAGTGTAGGTAGTGCTTGAGGAGTCCGAGGTCGAACCCACAGAGATTGGCTTTGAGTACCACAGCTGACTTAGCACTCGGTTCAGGTCAACCAAGAAAAGTTTATACTAATGCATAAATTAAAAATTATACTAATCGGATTTCTTAACGATTAAAAGAGGTACAGCCGAACTACGATCCAGCGGATTACTCTACCCTCGGACAAACTACCCCGGGAGTGTGCTCTACCTTCCTTGTTTAAACGATAAAAACCCTGTATTGGAATGGACATAATTACTGGAGTGTCAATCTAGTGCACATGTAGGTGTCAAACTACCTTTTAAGCCAAAACGTCTACGGTCCCAAAACCCCGGTTCCCACACCTAGCCGCAACATACATTTATAAGCTAGGTGTGTGTGATGATGAATGACTAGGTGATCAAGCTAGCATCGATTTCGATTAAAACAGGTTTCATTATATGAATTATCGATTAAAACGTTTCATTACGTGCTACACTACCTCCGGTTCATCTCCCTAATGGCGTTTCATCCGCGTTCACATAATTCGGCCGTACAAATGATTTAGCTATTCATTTCGGATTGAAACAATAATTGATAAAGGAATTCATGATATAAAAGATAAAAGAACAAGAAATCATACCCACTTTATTGAAGATTGATGAAATACCAAAGTGTGCTCACAAAAAATCAAATCTTGACAATCGAGACGTAACAGATTGTTGTTGTAATGTATTTAGTGTAAAAGAGGATCGAAAGACGAGAACAACGGTATATGGAACTTAATTCTACGCTTCCGGACGAAGGAAATCGCCCAGAAAAGGCTACAACTAACTAAATTCGTAAAAGTCTGTCAAATAAAACGTTTGAGCTGCCCTTTTATAGGCTAGGGCAAAATTCAGCTTGTCCGTACGGATAAAAGGATATCCGTACGGATGGTTATTGATTCTCCCGGTTGTCCGTATGGCTGGAAGGTTGTCCGTACGGATATATCTCAGATCAAACCTTCTGTTTTGTATTCCCAGCGTCTGTCCGTACGGATATATTTCCATCCGTCCGGATGGATCTCTACTGCATCCTTCTGTCCGTACGGATAAAAGACCCATCCGTACGGCTAATTCTCTGTTTAAAATCTTGATTCTGGCTGAGGGTTGTCCGTACGGACAGAGGTTTGTCCGTACGGATAGGTTCCTTGACTTCCAAAACTTCACTTTCTTCATACTCAGCCTTCGTTTCTCGCCTCGGACATGTCTAATCTCATAAATCATCGCTTTCCGGGCTGCCAACTCACCCAAATCCTGCATAAATAAGGAAACAACAGGAAAACGCATAACCCCGCAAACTACGGGTGCTCGGGAAATGAGTAAAAAGTGTTAAAAGTAGGCCGAGTTTACGAAAAAACCGACAGTTACTCGCCGTGCAAAGAAAACCTCATTAACACTCAATATAGGGTCTAAACTCACCCGAACCATGCTAGAAATATGATAACCGTGGGTTAAACTGTACAGAAATGTACACTAAAGTTGGTTCCCATCAGCCTACATAACACATAATGTATCTATGAGCTGCATAGAACAATAGGCGTCAAGGAACTGAGGAACTGAAAATAAGTTGCAACAAAATTTCGGAACACATAACACATGCTTAAGCGTTAAATTTCCCCGTAATATAATGGTTCCATCATAAGTAGAAGGAGATGTACTCTTAATTTGAAACCTTATAGGAAAATGAAAAATGGAAATAAGATTCACGAGCAAGGATAATATCCCAGTCACATTCTGCAGCGCCCCTGTGTCAATAATCCACGCTGATTTACCCGTCAAGCAACCGTGAGGTTTAGGAATATTTAAAAGATCCAAAATCACTTGTCACTGTGCCGGAAAAAGATTCGATAGCCCAGCCTGCTCGGCTGATTTAATTTTGTTTGGATCAAGGAGGAACTTGACTGAGCCGAGGACCCAACTGTAGCTTTGCTTCAGAATTCGGGCCCCATCCAGCCCACCGTCCCACAACTTTGTTTTCTCATCTCATACCACGACCACCCCGAGGCCGGTCACTCCAAAACTTCGGGTAACCTTGGAGCTGAAAACACATGCCATCATCATGACCCTCTCAATGGCAATGACTACACACTTTGTCTGAAGAGCCCAGATGCTTCTGCCAATTTTTTGCATCAGCCTGAATCCGGAAGGCCATATCATCGTATTGTTGTCTTCGTTATGATGACCAGTTGCAATGTCGCGCAACCCCTCCTTCTAAATCATGTTTTGGTAGCCTCGGTCCAGGTTCAGCAGTTTGGACCGCACCGCTGCAAATCCGAGATCAAGACCGACGAGGAATGTAGCATGTCTTCGAGATGCACTTTCCTAAACATTGAGGCCAATTCACACTTACAGGCAGGAATGAACATGCCAATTCACACATACAAGCTGGCATGAACACGCCGGCATAACAACCAACACCGCCATTTTGTTCCAAATTCGACTCATCCGCCTAAAATAAGACACAATCGATTCCCCCCTCCCCTGTCTGAAGTCTTTGAGGGAGGACTTCTGTGGAAATCTTTTCGTTCCATTAACAACCATGAATCGAGCTTTCAACACCACCCATATTTCTTGAGCATCCCATAGTAAGAAAGAGTCGGTCTAATAGATAGTCTGTCTTCAGAATCCATGAGAGAATGGAGTGAACGGTAAACCAAACTTCTACTTTTGCATCAACCGTGTGTTTGGTGATTGTGCCCTCAAGAAGCTTCTTTTGTCCGTAAATCCATGCGAATAGCTCATGCCCATTCATCATAATTATCACATTTTAGTTGAACGTTAGTAATTAGATGACATGAGGGTCGTCAAGCCACCAAAAATAATTCACCTAGAACCTCTATAGCTAGTATAGTAGAAGTAGGGATCGAACCTACATGGAACGGTGGACTTATTTCTTCTAAAATTTAAAAAATAAAATATAAACTTGTTTTTATCTAATTTCCTACGAATAAAAGGTCCAGCCAATTAATCGTATCCCCCTGAATTCCTACGATTGATCATCGATTCAAAGATGACTCGTTATATTATTAATAAATTGGTTATAGCTGACCACAACCGTGAATCAACCAATCTCTCCTAAATTCGCTAATTAGGACAACCGCATCTAATTACACCCTAATTATGGCACACTCCGCAACGACCGCCAGGAGTTTAGTGACATAACAGCCTTAAAGATTTGAGAGATCAAATTACTAGGTATTAATCCAACTGGTTTAATTTTAACCGTAGTATTATCTATTTTCACAACAGGGAATCCTACGGGCTTTGAACCGGTAGACGATATGTTGTTTACTACTAGAAATCCAATCTTTTATGGCAACAACCTAAGATGCAATTTGGTGTAAGATTAGAAAAAAGATGCAAATATTGTGCAAAAATAACCAAATCAATATTCTAATCATGTATCGATAAAAGCAGAAAATAATTAAATACTAATAACATAACAAGGTGTAGGAACAATTTGATCTCACAATCATCAAGATTCAGGGGTTCATCAATCAATTAACCGGAATTGAGGAATTACCTACTCATTCTCACGATAAAATCATATGAAAAAGAAAGAGAGTACCTTAATTTTTTTGAAAAGAAGGACAAGCAATCACCAAACCATGGAGAAAAGATGATGATGGAGAGGAGAGCAAAGAGGCGCCTGATGAGCTAAAATTTACCCCTTCAAAAATACAATTTATAAAGACTCGCAACCGTGGGTAAACTAACTCTCTAACCAGCAGAGTACCGGGTCGATTGTTAGAATAGCTACAGGAGTACGAGGTCGATCCCAAGAGAAATGTGGTTGTGAGTACCAAAGTGAACTTGTTTCTTAGTCTAGGCGATCAAAGTTGTTGGTTTGTTTATACTAAAGATAGAAAAGAAATAAAATTAAACTACTTGGTTTTAAAAGACATAGCCGAACCATGATTAAAATAGTTAATTTCAACCACACGGATAGACAAAACTGGAAGTGTGCATTATAACAAATGAACTCTCACATTCAATCTCACGGGTGCGTGCTCCGAGTTCTGATGCTAAAATCTGAACAACTCTCCTTCAACATCCTATGTGAGGTTAACTAATTCTCCCTTTAGAAAACCGATTAATCTAACATGATTAAGTGCTGTGAGACGCTCCGTTTTCATAGACAAACCTCGTTAAGGAAACAAGTCCGAAATTACTCGGTCGACGTTACTACCCCCGATACTCACCAATGTACTACACCGAACATCTTAACGAGAATATGTCAAAGCAGTAAACCGAAGCTTTACCTAATCCATGGTCTGCCCGAAAGACTCCGTGAAACAACTTGTCATCGTTGGCTCAAGAACCACCCGGCACTTCATAGTTCAACCCAGGGGTCTAACACTAAATTACACTAATCTAAACTACCACATTCAAGTTATTACGTTGATAATAATACATCGATGAGCGCGGGCCTGAATTCACGACCTAAAACCCGGTATGTTTTACCTCCCGATCTTAGAACCCTTTTTCCCACACCACTCTCTTTGAACAACTCTCAAGAGTGATGTGTGTGATTTTTGACCTAGGTTGTCAATCTAGCCCAAATCCGTTATAACAAGTTCTAAGACGTGCAATATGTGAGATATAATAATAAAAAGCACCACTCACTCCCTATTTCATTTTCCAAGGGTTGATTTCACCAAATTTTACATGATTCGACTATAATAAGTTTAGCTACTCATATATATACGTAGATATATAGATTTTACAAGTAATCAGACTCTGTCGAAATGTCATGGATTAAACGGCGGGAAGTTTTACATAATAGCCTTCTGTCAATGCCAGAATTCTATTAAAACCAAATTAAAACCTTAATCCAATCATTTGCCGATTCTCGATACTTATATATATATATGACAAAAACGAAAGAAACAATAAAGAAAGAACGGAATTGAAATTATATTAAAACTATAACTAGTCGGGTTATTATACTGATATTATAACTACATATATATAGCTACATATAGGCCCCCAAAACATAATTAAAAAGAAAGGAAAAGAAGAAGAGGGATGGGGAAGAAGGGGGCCAAGATCACTCGCTAATGCCCTCATATATATAGGCAAATTGATCAAGGCCGGACCGGTCCTGAAAGGGAACCGGACCGGTCCGGTGTCATCATTGCAAATCATTACTCGCATGTGCAAGCATGTGCACGGTTATAATATATATAATTATATATTAAAATTCTAAAATTCATATCTTGAGTTGTAGACCTCCAAAAATCATGATTTAAACGTCATTAGAAAGCTCTCGGAAAACTCTACAACTTTCATGCAGGACACTTCTTCATAAAATGCCTTTTTGATGGGCCATTCCCATTACGTGTCGTTTTCGGGATTTTCACTGATACGAATCGATTAGCCACTTGACCACCATTTGAGTTGTGGAAGTCCGATTGACTTGATTCAAAATGCGTTGGAAAGATTATTTGAAGATCTATAACTTTCATTAAGGCCACGTCTTCAGAAAATGCCATTTTGAAGGGCCATTTGTTCGTCGAAGATATAAATCGTTAGTGGTACCACTAACCACTGATCCACTTGACCACTTAAGTTAGTGGCACACTCTTTTATCCCTAAAAACACCTCTTTTAGAGCTCAAAACGTGTCGTTACTCGGGATTTTGGTCAACCTATAATTCTGCAATAAACCACCAAAATACCAAACGTAAATCCGACACGACACTCCGGTCACTAAACCGGTACAAAAACTAATAAAAAGACATAAAAACACGATATTTTACATAATAGTTACTACTTATATATTTTTATGAAACTTAGGAATTAAAGACTCGAAATGATATAAAAATACTCAAAATGATATCAGAAATGGGGTAAATTGTTATCAAAATAACAGTGAATTTTTCCGTCATCAGCGCCCCTCCTCTCTCTTTTTTTGTCGTGTAATCTTCAAAATTTGGGATCAGGAAAGTATTTTTTCTAATCTAAATACTAATAATAATTAATGTTGAACCCACCAATGAGGTTAAAATAACATAAAATAGTGTTTAAATGGTAATTAAATTGATGCAAATTCGCTACTGATGTGTTTTAATATTGTCAACTCGGCCATGAAATGGTAGGATCCTACCATAACTGTTTTAGCTTTCCAGCACTGTTTCTTTTTCTAGTTTGACCGCTTCACTTGAACTTCGTCCATACCGCTCCAAATGACTCAAAACATCAAAAATCATGCCTCCATCATATAGGTCATGAAAACCAAAAAACAACTACCCGAGCAATATCTTTTAGCACAAAACACACCAAAAATAAACTATATACATCACCAATTGTGGACTTATCACACCCCTACACTTAGATCATTTCTTGTCCTCAAGCAATGAACTCTCGACCAAAAAATAGATAAATAAAAATGCATGAACCAATATCCTTAGTGAATGACCTAAAACTACATGAATGCAAAGCACCACAAGAATTCCATATATGATTCCCATCCAAATTTCTCATCAACCTCTTGTTCCATAATGCAAGTCAAATGGTAATCAAGCAATATATTCACACACTAGTGTTCATACGACTCAGTTTAACTCACTAGATCATAAACCTTAAAGTGGATAAATAAAAGAGTCCCAACATGTCCTCATGGATACAACTCTCAATATAATGCATAGGGACAATTCACACTCTCTCAAAAATCAACACACAACCAAGCATAGCCATAGGTTTGCATATCCATCAAATCTCCACCACTATGAATTCAAAATCCATCAAGTCATGAGGTTTTTGTAAAGGTTGTAACCGGGATAGGGACTAAAAAGAAGGTAGGGAAAAGGAAAATATAGGCTGCATTATCATAAAGAATGCATGAATAACCACACAGTCACCAAAAATGATCCCGACTGAACGCACAACATGGCTCCAATACGTCACATCTCATAACTTGGAATAGAAGTGAAAACAATACTATCCAAAGAAACTCGTCAAAAATGCGCGAAAAAGAGTTCCTTCTTCAATATATAACACACTCCTTCATTGAAATCTAAATTTTTTTTATCAATATCTTTTTATATTTTTTTCTTCAACCTATTTTTCTTCAACTTTTTTTTTTATAAAAATCTTGCTATAATTTTCGGATCCACTTTGAGCCATTCTTACATATCAACTTCTTGATATTTCTCCAAAATTTCATGCCGCTATTCATACATTCACTTGAAAATAGGGTTAACAAGAATAGGGGTATCGAAAGAAAAAGGTAGGGGTTTAATTTCTGGATTTTAATCAAAGAAAGGTCAGGCTAGACGGGCTCACAAAAAGGGTATAAAATATGTTTAGGCAAACAAAAGTGGGTCTAAAAGGGGTTAATCCAAGGTGCCTCAATCATTTAAGTGCACTAAACCTGAAAAAGTGTGGTCTCGAAATGCACGCCAATGCAAATTCATTTACCGTTTGGTCGTTTACTGTTTGATTATTATTACTTCACACAAGATGTTAAAAAACACAGACGAGAAAACTTGCAGTTTAAGAAAGACAAAACAGTAGCAATGCAAACATAAAGTATGGTGGAATTGAAAAACACAGAAACAAAGAGAACAGAGTGATATAACCTGGTTTCCGGCGTTGTGCCAACTACTCCACGGACAGAATATGAGATATTTTATTTTAAATAAAGTTACAAGGATTTTCACACACATTGCATTGATTACAACATTGGTATTTTTAGGCACAATTCCCTAACCTTAACCACCATAACATATTTGTCAGAAATGTCATAAATACCCCAGATGTGGACCCCAGCTCCAACTATTATCCACCAGAAGAAACTCAACTCAAAAAATGACTTTCCCAGACTTGTAACCAACTGCTCAGATGTGGAACTCTGATGTACTCAGCAATAACTTAGCTGATAAAACTGGGAGCTAACTTCAGAAGACATTTATTTTTCACTTCACCACAACTAACTTTAACAGAACTGAATACTATTACAAAGCTGACCATCATTCTTAGCTCATTTTCAATGATTAGTTCCACCAGTTTATAACTCATTTTAGAGATCAAGTCACGTAACTGACATAAGATTCAAATGACAACATGGGTATAGTGTCATCAAAGGCGTACTCAGTGCTTATGAGGTCCTAAAATGTGCTAAAGATGCAATTCTAATAAGCAAATGCAAGAAAATCTCCCTCACACTTAAATCATACATTGTCCTCAAGGTATGGTGAAAGTGGAAGGAAGAATGCAAAATATTCCATGAGATGCATCTAACATGGTATGCATGACATGCAAGAAGTACTAATCTAAATAAGAAATAAAATTAAATTAAAAGGAATGAGAATACATTACAATTCGGACCATAGGACGGTGAAAAAAATCTATTAAATTCATCTTGGTTTCCATATGGTCGATTGCTTCCGGGGTGTGGCGGGAGGGAAAGACACTTGAAAGCAATCCGGATTTGGTGTTGTCATGTGCGGAAGGAGTAGATGAAAGGCGGAAGGAGGGTAGCTAACGTTTATTATCCAAGAGGTATGAGAAAAATGGGTAGGATCCCACTATTTAAAATTAAACTAGTAGCTTTAAAAAATATGTTGAATTCCTCATTTCAGGAACGGTAGGATTCTACCATTCTTGTTGTGAGCTTTGTAGCAGCATTTCAAGATTTTCACAAATTCTCAACTGCATAGTGGTAGGATCCTACCATTCTGCTTTTGAGCTTTCCATATATTTTTGAAAAAAATCATTCACATCTTTATTCTTCAACTAGCTCAAAAAATTGCTTATCAATTTAAACTATCCTCAAACCATGTAAAATGGACACTATCTTCTCAACCTTCGATTCCTAGCCAATTACAACAACTCCTGCAGGAAAAAATCAGCCCTACAATACAACAGGCTTTATACCATTCTCACAACATCAAAACTAAATAAAACAAGAAAACAAATATTTTTATTACATTGGGTTGCCTCCCAACAAACACCTTTCTTTAATGTCTTTTGCAATAAATACTTACCTCGGCTATCCATTGTCAAATGGAATAGTTTTCCACTCAAGGTTCTTCAAGAAATATTAAAAAAATGATCCATCCATTTTACATTCATAAGATCTCATACGTGCCTTGGCTCTAGGTACTTTTACGAAGTATCTTCCCAAGAAAACCAAAACCGGATTAGAAGGTTCCACATCCATGTTTATGATAAATAAATCCAGTGGGACAGTGGCTTTTTTTAAAAAAAGGAATTGTCATGGATTATTTCAATGTCCTTTCCATATATGGCTGCCCAACCTGGAAATTTTTCAAATGGTTTTCATCCATATGATCCATCTCTTCACCCCCAAACTTCCCAGAACCTTCATGAATTTTTTCACACTCCACTTCTTGAGCATCGGATTGTTTGGAAGTTGTAGTGAATATGGGATGAACATCCTCTTCACTGAGAGTCATGTCTACCAACCTCATATCATTCATAATTGGCCCTTCAGTTATGACCTATGTATAACTGACATCATCTTCATCTTTAATGCAGGAACGTCGTAACAAACTATGTGCTTGAAACAGTTTTCATTCCCCTGTCTAACATTTCCTCAGCCTTCCACCTACTATGGTCATAACCTCGTTTCCGAATATGGGCAACGCAATAATCCACGGAATCTATAAAATAATCAACTAATCCTTTCAATGTAGAAATGAGTGGTGAATTCACTAGCAACATTTTTTCATTTCATCTTATATCTCGTTCAATCATAGAGTCGGTAGCTTCAAATAATTCAACAATATCACTACGAAGCATACATGAATGTGAATGGTTATGCTGAAGTTGATTGGGGGGTTTTCGTAGATAAGATGGTTGGAACCAATTATAACTTAAATTTTCCTGTGGCACATATGACCTCCCATAGGTGAAACTAGATTGGTCACTCCATCCCACATTGCATGCATTCGCATAATCCGGGTCGTAGAAACCATGATAATCTCTCTCATCATTTGGATGATCCACTCAATAACCATATGGACCATAAGGAGCCATGGAATTCCCAAAGATGTAACCTGACATGCTCACCAACAAAGCAAACACAAAAAAAACCAAAAAAACAATATGCAATAATTTGTAAGAAATAAATCACTTAACACCGCTCCCCGGCAACGGCGCCAAAATTTGGTGGGTCGTCAATCCAACAAAGATAAAATCACCTACCTTTCTATGTACAAAATTTCGAAAGAAATAACACACTTAGCACCGTTCCCCGGCAACGGCACCAAAATTTTGTGGGTCATGAAGCCACCAAAAATAATTCACCTACAACCTCTATAGCTAGTATAGTAGTAGTAGGGGTCGAACCCATAGGGAACGGTGAACTAATATCTTCTAAAAATTAAAAAATCAAATATATTTTTGTTTCTATCTAATTTCCTACAAAGAAAAGCAAAATAAACGAAGAAATGTTCCAGTCAATTAATTGTTTCCCCTCAATTCCTACGATTGATCATTGATTCAAGGATGACTCGTAAATTTATTAATAAGTTATAGTTGACCACAACTGTGAATCAATCAAACTCTTCTGAATTCGTTAATTATGACAACCGCCACTAATTACACCCTAATTATGGCACACCCCGCAACAACCGCCCGGAGTTTCGTGACATAAAACCTTATAGATTTGAGAGACCCAATTACTAGGTATTAATCCAACCGGATTAATTTTAACCATAGTATTATCTACTTTCACAACAGGGAATCCTACAGGCTACGAACCGGTAGACAATGTGTTGTTTACCAATAAAAATCCAATCTTTTATGGAAACCGCCTAAGATGGAATTTGGTGCTAGATTAGAAACACGATCCATTTATTGTGCACAAATAACGAAATCAATATTCTAATCATGTATTGGTAAAAGCAGAAAATAATTAAATACTAATAACATAACAAGGTGAAGGAACAATTTGATCTCAGAATAATCAAGAAATCTAGAGTTCAACAATCAATTAACCGGAATTAAGGAATTACCTACTCATTCTCACGATAAAATCATACATTCCCATATCCTGGCCCTCCCCTTATACCGAAAGACGTTAACGAAAAATAGCCCTACCTCCTTAAAACATATGAGTGGCACACATCCCGTAGTACGTTCACATTGCATCCCGTGAATGCACAACACACAACATTTAATATGTGATAGGAGTCAACTTTGCATGACTCCGGCACTCTTTTAACCCCCATTTTGATGCATATTTGGTATATTTTGATACATTAAGGTCTCAAAACGGGTTGCTGTCACATGTTTTAGAGCACAAGGGCTTTTATCATCTTTTGATGGTAAAGCCTCGTTTTTATTGATATTAACCCCATTCCGAGCACTTTTACCCTCCGGAATCATTTTTGTGTCTTGTTCTTTCATGAGATTGTAGGGTCTAGGTGTCACGAGAACCCGGAAGGCTAAGACTTATGATGAGAAGTATGATCAAGGTGCAAGAATGAGCCAAGGAAGAAGAAAAATGAAGAAAAGGAAGAAAAATAGTTGGTATCTTCACGCTACGTTCTGTTCATCAGCAATTTGACCTATTCTGGAGGAATTTTTTGGTCATGGATTATTCATGAAAGTTGTATATAATTGAAAGAGCTTTCCAACTCATTTTGAATCACTCAAATCGGAGTTCTACACGCGAAGATATCATGGTTTTACTGCAACAAGAAAACAGCAACGTCTCAAACGCGCGTTTCAAACTGTTTTTTTTTTTTGACAGCGAGCACATGAAGCGAAATGCGCGTTTGGGAACCTCCAAACGCGCGTTTGGAGTCTTTTTCTGCAGATTTTTGCCCCTATAAACACCCACTTCCATCGAATTTTATTAGATTATTCTCCCCTCTCTTAGCTAAACTATACCCACTTTTTGCTCGAAATTTGTAATGGATTATTCCACTTTCTCTTAGCATAGATTAGCATAAACATAGCTTAATTATTCCATTTCCAAGCTCAAATTCTCATTCCAACTTCAAAGTATCCACCTTTTAATTAGTTTTTTATTTTGTACTTTTGGATCTCAAACTCGAATTTCTTCAAATAAATGGTATATTTCTCTTCTCTTTTACTTATTATGGCGTTCATTTACTGTTTTATGTATGTTTTGATTATTATAATGAGTAGCTAATCCCTTTTCATAGTCGAATCATGTGAAATTTGGTAAAATCACCTTTTGGGTAATGAAATTGGGAGTGGGTAGTGCTTATTTTCATGCTTTAATGATTTATTCTTGTCTTAGAACTTGTTTTAACATATTTGGGCTAGATTGATCACCTAGGTCAAAGTCACACACATCAATCTAAAGAGTTGTTCAGATAGAGAGAGATGTGGGAAAAGGGGTTCTAAGATCGCGGAGTAGACCCGGCATAGTTGTTAAGCCCGGGCCCAAAGTGAGGTTACTCGTTTTAACGTTTAATCGGTTTAGAGCTTATCGTGTTGGGATTTCCAGTTTCCTTAAGGGGGAATTGGTTAGCCTAGCATAGGGTGATGAAGGAGAGTTGTTCAGATAGCATCACCAGTTTAGAAACCGTTACCCTTGAATAATTGTTAAGCACCTTTGGTTATGGTTGGTCGGTAAATGCACACTCCCGGTTTTGTCTATCCTTGGGGTTGAAACTAGCTACTTTGATCATGATTCGGCTATGTCCCTTAATATAAGTTAAAAACCGAGTAGTTAATCTTCTTTCTTCCTTTTCTATTTGTAGACTCGTTAGTAAGAATCACCTTAGTGTCGTTGTGGTTATAAAACACCTCAAAATCTGGTTAACCTAGACTAAGTAACACGTTCGCTTTGGTACTCACAAACACTTTTCCTTTGGTTTCGACCTCGTACTTCTGTAGCTATTCTAGCAATCGACCTGGTACACTGCCGGTTAGAGAGTTAGTTTGCCTACGGTTTCGTGTCTTTATAAATTGTTTTTGTTGCAAGTGTACCGAAGGCTTGGGCCTAGGTTTTATTTTATTGTTTTCTTGTTGTTTGCTTTTTGTAGTGCATACTCGAGCCATACATAGAAGGGATTGAAGCTTACGCAAGGCGTAGAAATAGTCAAAGAAGAAGAGGTTATCAAGTAGAGGAGTCAAATCCGGTCTTTGAAGAAAGTAGTTTGGGTGAGTTGGAAGAAGGATCCGGTATGGCACAAAACAATGCACAAGGCTTGGAAGAAAATTTGGGGGGCAATAATGGAGTCCCGAATCAAAACCCGCCTCTTGTCAACAACAATGCACAAGGAGGTGGAAATAACCAAGGAAATAACTTTGGGAATGTTAATGGGCAAATTCCACATCATGATCAACATGAGGTCCAGGAGAATCAAATAGATCCCCTTGTTATGCAACAGTTCAATGCATGGATGTTGAACCAATTTCAACAAAACCAAAATCAAGCTGCAATCAAGGTGCAAACGCGATGCCTAATTGGTTTAAGCGGCTCTAGTTGATAACATGTCTTGTTAGTGAATCTTCTTTAGGGAAGGATAGTTGACATGGCATAAGGTGTTAGGAGAGAGTTTTTCAGACCTTAGCATCGTGATTAGGAGTGTGCATTATAACAAACGAACTCTCGCATTCAATTTCACGGGTGCAAACTCCTAATCTGTAAAGAAAACTAGAAACAATGTAGGCAATAACAAACACATTAAAAACACGGCACATGTCGTGCTTTCAATGGATGCAAGGGGAACTCTCTACTAAAGACTCACCCCGGTAGAATTTCTGTTGTTTCCTCATGTCTCAAACAATTTGCATTTTCTCTTTCCTTCCTCTTTCTTAAACACATGGATCTTTTGATTGAAAACTTCAAAAATGATATAAAAAATTTCACTGAATATATTACTTTCTCATACTCTTCATTTTGAGACTTCAAATGATATCATTATATCGTTGTTCTTGTGATTCATACTCGAAATTCACTGGGTGAATTTCCACTGTGAAATTCAAAATACAGTGATTTCAAACAACAATGATTCTCGAAAGTGAAATCTCGAAACATTACGCCAATATATGGTCATTGTGCTCTTAAAATAAAGTGCACCAATAAAATAAATTGAAAAAGGTGAAATAATTATCATCTTTAAAGTTATAGAGTGAGATATATAAGTGTTTTAAAATGGTGGATGAGGGAGAAATTGTATTGATTCTCAACCTCAATCTCATCTCTCAGAAAGCAGACACATAGAGTTTTTTTTAATATGTTTGTCCTTTTTGCAAAATTTTGTAGAGGATGTCATTTTCAGTAATTTAGAATCTTATAATGTCACTGTCCTAAACTCAAATTCCCTATGACTCATTGTGTGTGTATTTGTTGGGATTATAACATTTGTGGAGTATTTTATTGTACTAGCAAAAAGCACGTGCGTTGCACGTGTTGTTGTTGGTTAAATTAATATATTTATATGAAGACAACATAATTTAACATTATACATTGTTTTTTTTGTTTGAGAAGATGTTATACATTGTTAAGTATGTGTTTAACTATAAAATAATTATATAGTGTACAATGATAACGTTGTAGAGTTGATTATTTCAATTGTAAATTCAAATGTGGAATAAACATCAATACAAACAGAATCTAAACAACATAACATTATGAACACGTCTATTGTTAGAACAAAATATAAAAAATCTGAATCATAAAAGAATAGATACTTAAAAAATCTTTGTTCCGGACAAATCTCTGGACATGTATGAGGGCTGGATTCAAAGGCAATCGGAGACCTCCACCAATTGTTTCTTTGTAAACGGTCATTAAACCTTCAGGGGGTTTATTGGCCCTCACATCAGATGACGGGAGGCAAGTACTGAATATTTTCAGGTTGATATCCTAAGTCCGGAAAATCTCCTCCATGGCAGCGTTGACGGTAAGGGAGGATCGAATATCCTCCACACGAAGAAGTACGACCACAACTTAGAAGAGTTTGTAGCTTTCTTTTGAGCGGGTTGAGGACTTTCAAATGAACCCAAAACTTTTGTGATTGAGAGGCTATTTAGATTTCAAGGAGGATTTCAGTTTCAGAAAAAGATATGAATGTCTTTGTTGATAATGCGCATACTCTGAAAAACAAAAGGACATTGATTATAATGGAAAATCAAAGAAAAATTCAGATCTAAGGAATTTTATTTTATAATGGTGAAGTCTGAGAGACGTCTTGATTACATGATTAATGATTAGTACGTATACCAAGGTGCAAGTGAATCTGGATCTCAAAATTTGATATTGAAGATTTGAATTTCAAAAGACAGCTGGAAAACACATTCATGTCAGCGACCTTTGGGTTCCCACCTCTTAAAAAGTGCCACATCATCTCCAGTCAGACCTAACCTATGACCTCCGTTCTAGCTCAAGTCTGTGGGGATTTTGATGATGGGTATGACCCGACGTCATACACGTGACACCTAATGGGCTACATCAGATCATTTTACCGTATAGGCCACATAAGCTCTGCCCAATTTAGGGCCTTATACTTTAGATAACTTTGATGAAGATGTGATATGAAATGTCTCAGCTCGAACATATCATCATCGACGACTTTAGGTTTTTTAGATGACCGGTCAGGTCATTTAGCATACTATAACTGCCTCTATGATTCTCACTCTATTATGGCACGAACTGTAAATAGTCCCATGATTTGAGTCATGTCCCCAATCATGTGCTCCAAGACATATTCTCCGGAAGAGGATCATATAAATATGATTCACTCTTCACAAATTCAGAAATTTATTAATAGCTTGATCCCAAATCCTCTGGGTACATAGGCTTTCAATCACATTGGTTCAACTATATTAATTCATCACAAAATCCACCAGTCAAGTAATTGGATTATCCTTACAAATGCTAATTACCCGCCTAATGATCCAATTTTGACGATTTCAGACATCGATTGATACTATTGTGCATTTCAGGATAAACATAAAATGGTAATAAGTTGAATATATATAAAATTAAACAATAAAAATTTATAGAAATACAAAATCCCACTATGGAACTTAATGCTTAATGATGCAGTTGTCGTTATTGTGCTCTTTCATTCTCCACGTGTCCTCCACTTTCATAGCATAAATTGGGTCATTAATAAGTGTAAAAACTTTGTGTGCTTTCATTATTCATTAATAAGGGTCTTTTTTTTGTAAGAGCTCACAAGAGTAAGTATGAATTATTTAATGAAAATAATGGAATAATGATAATAAAGGAATATAATATTTACGTACCAGACTGTAGAACTTTTTTGTATACTATATTTTTTTTACATATGTGGATGTTTTCTAGTTGATCTTTGAGTTTGATCAACACCTTAGTTGTTGATATTGAAGTTCCCCTTGAAAGTGCAACATATAGTCGTCCATGAGAATACCGTCCGAGGCAATTAAACTCCTGCAAATAGTTTTTTTGTCCTTGTGTTTTATTGATCGTAATTGCAAAGAAAAGACGTATAGGATATTGCTTTCATGTACAATGAAATGGGTATCCTTCGTTTTCTGCCTGTGAGAATGGAATGTGGGATTGAAACATGCTTTTTCATAATGTTTCCCAATTGTGATTTCAGCATAAATCATGTTTCCTTGAACCATTTACATATCATTCTTGTACCATTGCATAATCCTTTTTCTAGATCTAAGTTCCTTAGCAACATTATCTTTGTGAGGAGGCAATTCATTTGGTGTCAAAGTGTTGAGAAATTCTTCTTGATAATAATCATTATTATCTTCAATAGCCTTAATAAAGCTCTGAAACAATATGCATCATTTGGAAAGGTTGATATCAATTTTTCATTCAACCTATCAACATGTCATTAGATGTGGTCAGTATTGCCCTACTTGTAATCTATTCTATTGAGAAAGTGTTCTCCTATATATACGGAAAGATAGAACTGATTAAATGGTTTTCAGAAGCCTCATCATCGCTTTCATCATATTCAATGATCATTTCATTTGGTAACTCTATGTCTCCTTAATTTAGTTTTTTTTCCGGTTATTCTCCACAACTCATCTTTAATAAATATTGACTGAAATGTAGATCTCCTCTTCCTCTCATATTTCTAGAAAGATATGATTTTTCCATCACTGGCCACAAATATGACTTCACCAAGCTTGCCTTCATTATGTGTAGTATCGTTCATTTGGAACATGAATCACTTGTCTGAAATCACCTCCAAATACAACAATCTATCTTCTAAGTACGTTAGAATTTCTCACGATGTCCTTTAAGCTTTGGCAAGTGTCTCAATTGTCATTAGACTTACTTTTCATAGTAATTCTACATTTCCACTCTTCTTTGAAATATTGCACATATTTGTTTCATGCGCACTTGGAATTTTAAAATGTGAATAAGGCCACTGAGCATAATTTCAGTTGCAACTCCTGATGTGGATGTTTTCATAGCTATTTATTGTCTCGTTCTTAGATTTTCTAACAGAGCCTTATATAAATATGTTTTCTCTGTGCCACCTGGCCCATTGATAAAGAACTTAGCACGTATTGTGGCTATTATAAACCTTATAGATAATTTTTTTTAGTATACTTTGTTGTTCAGGATTAAGCATTTCTTCTAAAATGCAATCTTCTTAGGGAATCTCTATAGACAATTCATCACGAAATCTCGCATGAAATCTTCTGACATTAATTCCCAATATGTATCATATAGTTGTTGAATATTTGTTGGTTAACAGTAGATTAATAGAGTTGCACACATTTTTCTTAATGCTTGGGCATTTGAATGACAATAACTTCATTTAAGCATTCTACGATGCTCTGGTCGGATTCTAATAAACATCTTTTCTTCATCTTCTTTGAAATTGGTGAAATAACATAATATAATTGACTCACATGAATGTTTATGTAGTTGATGTTGATAAAAGCGATGAGATTATTGCATTTGACATGCTTGTTTTATTTCTATATTTTTTATTTTTCTTATTATTCTTGTTGTTTTGTTCTTTTGCTCAAGTCTTTGACTGGTGTGTAATGACACCATCAATCATTACTTGCGTTGATCTCCCATTTAATTGGGTGATGAGAATGTCATATGTTCTACTTTGTGTTATATATATGTATTTATATATATGAACTAAAAATGTTTAGCCATATTTACAAGAAATCTTCACATACCATTGCGGTTTAGAGCATTATCAATTAACCTTCTTTTTTTCTTCTAGTTTCCTCGATACTTCTAATCTTATTGCATCGTTCATCGTTGTCCAGTTAAGAATCTTCCTTTTACTTCTAGTTTGTTCACATTGTCTTCTTTACCTTCACAAAAAAAAACCTTCTCAATATACCGATGGAAGCGATGATAATGAAAATGATAATATAAAATAATAACATACTTTTCATTCCTCTTGTGTATGATGCAAATTTCATATTGTGCTTATCTTTATTGTAAAATTAAAATAAAAATAAAAATTACACATCAAGTAATCAAGTAATCAACCAAGAACCGTGATGGTTTACCATCTTTCTATTTTTAATTAATTTATAATGATTATTTAATCACGTAATCAACCAAGAACCGTGATGGTTTTTTGTATATATATCTTTTTATTTAATTTTTTATTTTTAATTAAATCAAGGATTTATTCATATTTTTTGTTTTTATATTTGTAATTTCGTTTTTCTATTTTAAGTAATTAATGAAGATTAATTAATGAATAATCAATCAAGGATTTTGATGATTTATGTTTTATATTTTTAATTAAATCAATGATTTATTCATATTTTCGTTTTTATATTTGTAAATTCGTTTTTTCTATTTTAATTAATTAATGAATAATCAATCAAGGATTTTGATGATTTATGTTTTTATTTTTTAATTAAATCAAGGATTTATTCATATTTTCGTTTTTATTCTATTTGTAATTTCATTTTTTTCTATTTTAAGTAATTTTTGATGATTAATTAATGACTAATCAATCAAAGATTTTTATGATTTTTGTTGTTGTATTTTTTATTTCGTGTTTCTACTTGTAATTACATGATATTTATTTTTTATATTTTTATTTAAAACTAATTGATTAATTATTTAAATTAGGGAGAAACAGTTTTTGGGGAGAAACACTTTTTGGGGGAAACACACTCACACTTTTAATATAGTAGAGATGTGTAGGCATGGAACCAGTCCTGTAACAACCGAAAACAATTGCGGAGTAAATTACGTGTAGAAAATACATAAATTAAAAACTACGAATATCAGATGTGCAAGTAGAAAAGATTTATCAATCTCTCCCAACACCCCCCTCAAGTGTGGGCAATCAATTCCAACACTTACAAAATTTATATTCAAGAGTGTGGACAATCTATCCCAACACTCCCCCTCAAGTGTGGGCAATCTCTCCCAACACTTGCATAATTTTTTAAATAATGTTCCAACCATGGTTCTCCTATGACCTCTGACTTCGACACCACTGATAACTTCTATATATGGAAGAGATAATTTTTGGGAAAACTTGTAAATTTCATTGATAATACAAGCATATAAATACTTGTATAAAATAACCAACCACTAGGCCACTTCCTATAAAGTGGAAAACATGGGATCATGGCTTTAAACTAGAAATAACTACTCTAGTAATAGGAAACATGCGAAAATGGGAAAATAACATGACTGACATAGCCTTAGGTAATAATAAAAATTAATTAACAAAATAATTAATTTAATTCTTCTAACATTCATTCCCTTAATCTAAGCTGCATGTTCAGATTACTTCACACATTCCCAGCTTATCTCTAAGCTTCAGAAATTGGTACGTCTTCAGTCCCTTAGTGATAATGTCTGCTAATTGATCTTCACTTATGGAATGCAGCATCTCAATGATCCCTTCTTCACATAGAACCCTTACAAAGTGATGCTTCAAATCTATGTACTTGCTTCGGTTGTGTAAGACTGGATTCTTAGATAACTTAATGGTGGCACTGTAATCATAATATAGGATGTTTCCAGTCTGCTGAACTACTCCCAGAACTTCCAGCATTCTTCTTAACCAGATCAACTGACATAAGCAGTGTGCTGCTGCTACGAATTCTGCTTCTATTGTGGATAGAGTGACTATTGGTTGCTTCTTTGAAGACTAGCTGATTGCACTTGTTCCAAACATAAACACAAAACTAGAAGTACTCTTCATGTCATCGACATCTCCTGCATAATTACTATCTAAATATCAAGTCAACTGAGCCTTCCCTGCTGAACCATACTTGATGCCAAGATTGATGGTTCCATTTTGGTATATTAAGATCCTTTTCACACTGTTTAAGTGGTCTGCTGATGGTGACACAATGTATCTGCTTGCCACACTTACAACATAAATGATGCCAAGTCTTGTTGATGTGAAGTATAGAAGGCACCCTATCATCTATTTGTATAATGTAGGATTCACCTTACTACATGTTCCTTCTTTGCTAAGTTTCATACCAGCTTCACACGGTGTGAGTGTTGGGTTGCTGTCTTTCATTCCAAACCTGCTGAGTATTTCAGATACATACTTCATTTTAGATACAAATATACAAGACTCAGCTTGCTGAACCTCAATGCCCAAGAAATATTGCATTAGTCTCATGTCTGTCATGCTAAATTTGATCTTCATTGCCTCCTTAAACTCTGTCATCATGCTGAGTTCATTGTTGGTAAAGATATGCTCATCCACATACAAACAAGCAATCAGAATCCTTCCCTTGCTATTAACTTTCACATACAAGGTAGGTTCACATGGACACCTTGTGAAACCTACCTTCACAAAATAAGAATCAATACAACTATACCAAGCCCTTGTCACTTGCTTGAGTCCATACAAGGCTTTGTTAAGCCTATACCCTTTGTTTTCTGCTACATTTTTCACATAACCTTGTGGCTGATCAACATATACATCTTTCTCCAGCTGACCATTAAAAAAAGCTGACTTAATTCACATCCCTTTGATGTACTTTCCAATGGTTTTGAGTAGCCCGGGATAGTACAAGTCTGGTAGTTTCCATCCTTTCTACTGGGGAAAACAATTCATTGTAGTAAATCCCATATTCTTGCTTATACCATTTGGCAACGAGTCTGACCTTATATTTGCAGACTTTACCATTTTCATTCAGTTTTGTCTTGTGGATCCACATGACACCAATAGTTTTGTGTCCTTTTGGTAGATCTGTCATGGTCCAAGTCTGATTTCTTTCAATGGCCATGATTTCTTCATCCATAGCATGCTTCCTTTTCCGGTCTTTTGTTGCCTCCTCATAAGTTATTGGATCATCATTAGCAAATAAAGCATAATAGGTAGTCTCCTGTGCTTGTGGCAAACCTATTACCTTGAAATTTGTCATCCAGCCTGGCCGTTTCTTAGTTCTCTGAGGTCTGGCAACTGAAGCCTCAGCTGCTGTTTCATGATTTAGGTCTGCTGAACCCTCAGTAGTGTCTTGGGTCTGTTGATCCTGAGTCTGTTGATCCTGAGTCTGCTAACCCTGTGGTAGATCCTCACTTGGTTCTTCATCTATCATATTCTGAATTGGATGGAACTGGGCATTGTTTTCTTCCCAATTCCAGTTGTTCAGCTCATCAAACACCACATCTCTGCTGATCACTATTCTCTTGTTTATAGAATTAAACAACTTAAATTCCTTGGACATTTCTATGATCCCCAATAAAACACATTGCATAAGCAATGCATCCAAAAATCTTAATGTGACTTACAGATGGTTTGATTGAGCTCCATTCTTCTTCAAGTGTCATGCTTTGAATAGAAAAAGTTGGACATCTGTTCAAAATATGCACACTCCAACTTACAGCTTCAGGCCAGAATTTTTTCGGTACATTTCCATAGGCTAACATGATTCTTACCATATTCATAATGGCCCTATTCTTCCTCTCAGATACACAATTTTGATATGGTGTATAGGCTGCTGTCAATTCCCTTCTGATTCCATGACTGGTACAGAATTCTTCCAACTTTACTGAGCAAAATTCTCATCCTCTATCTATTCTCAGAAACTTCACATTTTGACCTGTCTTATTTTCTCTTAGCAATTTGAAGTTCTTGAATGCATTTAAGGCCTCAGATTTTTCTTGCAAGAATTCAACCCAAGTTTTTCTGGAAAAATCATCAGTAAATGTAATGAAGTACTTTTTACCTCCACTAGATGATGGATTGATTGGTCTACACAAATCAGAATGAATGAGCTCCAACACTTTCTTTGCACTCCAAGATTTTCCTTTTAGGAAAGGATGTCTGTGTTGCTTTCCTTATGTGCATTCTTCACATACTTGCTAGGGAGTCCGAATCTGTGGAAGTCCTTTAACCATTTCCTTCTACTGAAGTGTTTTCGGACAACCAAAATTGAGATGTCCATACCTGTAGTGCCATAACCAAGATGTGTCCATTAGTTCTGCCATAAGAACATTTTGAGGCTCCTTGGTCTCCAAAGGAAACAGTCTTTTGGCATTCAGGGGAACTTTATCTTAAGGAAAGAGTTATATAACTCGCCTCGGCTTGATCTTTAGTTCTGTCTTAAGCCGCTCTTTTGTTACTTTTTTTTATATATATTTTCTTACTTAGAAAGGAAATATATCATAGTAAGATCAATATAAATAGGTCCATCAAATAGATAAAAACACCCACCATGGAAAACGATAACCAAAATCAAACACACACACACAAAAAAGAAAAAGAAAAAAACTCTCAAACACATCCCAATAAAGTAGAGACCATTTTTTAGGTCAGAATTCACTCGAACAGAACGAATGATACAACTTGATTTTTCTCTTTTGACCATCATATAATACTCATTAATTATGATGTAGTCTCATGATGATTAGCAATGTGAAATCAGTTTATATCATTCGTCGTTAACGAGTGATATCATGTTAATAACATTACAGGTTTATTAAACAGGAACGGGAAAAACCAAATATTCATCCTCAACAACGTTTCCATATGTCAAGTAAAAGCTTTCTGCAGACCCCCTTTGTTTCCATAAGATTAGCTGCAAAACTTAATTCCCTTTCATCCATCAACCATTATACCTAATAAGCAAACACAAGAGAAATCGATTCTATTAAGCACACAATGGTAACAAATTTATAAATAAGCACACAATGGTAACAATTTATAAATAAGCACACAATGGTAACAGTTTGTTCCAATAAAAGGATGAACAATTTCAGCTTATTTGCCAATAATTGTTATTGCTTCGAAACATGCATATAGAGTTTAGTTAGATAATAATCATGTCTCTTTATTTTTAATCTTAGTTTATTAGAATTATTTTAGTCTTAATCATACAATTACTTTTTTTATGACATTGCTTGTTAAATAAAATATAATCTAAATGCATTTTTTTTGTTGAATTATCATCTCTACCAAAAGTTTAAACTGATGAGGATACAAATAATTAACATCTTACACACTTTAACACGCTCTCTCCCAAAAGCTAAAGTTGTAAGATAATTAATTGACATCTTACGGATAATAATTAACTTCTTACACTAAACATCTTACGGATACATATATTAACATCTTAAACACTTTAACACGCCCCTCCCAAAAGCATATGGTGTAAGATAATTAACATCTTACACACTTTAACGCGCATCCTCCCTAAAGCTTAAGCTGTAAGATAATTAACATCCTACACACTTTAACACGTTACCGATTCACTGGCTTTCAAGGAATGGAATATTATCAAGCACCCTCAACTATTTCAGATAATTAACATGTTACATACATTAACACGCCCCCTAACTTAACAACAAAGAGCCCCAAGACCCCCCGCTCTCATACTATGTTGAATTACCATCTCTCCCAAAAGGTTAAGTTGATGAGGATACAGATAATTAACATTTTACACACTTTAATATTTTCAAGTAATATTAATAATTAAAGAAAGATTAGTGTATTTATGATACAATCAGGACGTGGATACGTGTTCTGGAAACAAATCAATCGAGAACATACAGTCAGTTGAGATGATCAGCTGAGATGACATAATTAGCTGAGATGCAAGTCAAAGAAGATGAGTGATGATCAGATGAGATCGTCGGCTGAGATAAACTAATCTGATTCAACGAGAAACAACTTCAAGATTAATCCTTTTCTATTGTGACTACCTTAACAGCTTACAAAAGTTTTTAACCGATCGGAAGCAGTATCATCTATAAATACTTCACCATCAACATTATCTGACTCAGCCTGATTATTTTCTGATTTATAAGAATTCCTTCTCGTTTGTTTTTCATTTTATGTTTCCATTAATTTCAAATTTCATCGTTATATATCGAGAGCATGCAAAGGGTGTTGACTGATAGAGTTTTTTTAATTATTTGTTGACTTTTGTAGAAAGTATAAAAGGACGTTTTTCTTGTAAATTGTACAAGTAAAATAATGCAATTAAATTTTCGTGCTTCTTCCCAAAAAGAAAATAGAGAGAGGATATTCCCCTCTACATCTTCCATGTCCTTTTTCTGCAAATCATATATTTGTGTTTTCCTCTTCGATTCCGTTTCTTCAAATTTTTCATGGTATCAGAGAGTTAATTTGAATGTTTCTATTGTTATTGAGGGTGTTTCGATGGCTAATTTGGAAGTTTTTCCGGTTACGAGTCTATTTTACATTCATTCGAACGAAAATTTGGCACAAAGTATAGTTCATCCAATTCTTGAAGGAAATGACTATCATGCATGGAGAAAATCGATGCGTATGGCACTTACCACAAAGAATAAACAAGGTTTCAACAATGGAACGATTTTATGCTAGACGAAGGAGATAAGAACTTGACGCTAGGAATAATTGCAATACCATAGTGACCTCGTGGATTCTCAACTCTGTGCACATCACGATTACTCGCAATATTCTTTCGATTAATACCACTAAATAAGTATGGGAAATTTGAAGGATCAATTCTCCAATCTCGATTCCTACCGTTTGTCAGATCTACGAGGAATTGAACAATGTAATACAAGTAATTCTTTGGTGACGGAGTATTTCACTAAGATGAAAGACACCTGTGAAGAAATATGTATACTGAGACCAATTTCTAAGTGTTCATGTGCACTAGGATGAAATTGTAAGGCTATCATCAAAGTTTTTGTTGATTATTTTGAAACTGGGCATGTTATAAGGTTTTTAAAAGTTTTAAATGAAGAGTACTCTTAAGTGAGCAACCAAGTCATGATTATGATACCCATGCCACACATCAATGCTGTATTTGGCATGGAAATCAAGGTAGATAGGCAATTACTCTATGCAAAAGGTGATAGCAATGAACCTATAGTGTTTTAAATAAAATTCAAGAGATATCATTCAGCTGTCAAAATGATAATAAAGCTGGAAAAGGTGCGGGTGGCAGTCACAGGGAAAGAAGGCACAATGCATGCATTGTGTATTCATGGTCATACAGATGAGACATGAAACATGGATTTCCCCTAGGTTTCAAGTCTAAAAGGAAGGTACAAGTGGTACATAAGTAGGACCACAACGGAATTGAAAGGATTCAGCAGCACAACAAGTTGCACCTGCAAGTTTCACAAAAGAGCAGTATAAAAAGATCCTTAAGCTGATACAGAACAATCAGATTGCTGACTTCACTGACAGCAACCTTTAGTCCTCTTGATGAGAGTGCAGGTATAACGACTATTTGTTCAAGTCGTTGGATAATAGATTCAGGGGAAACTAATCACATACTTTGCTCTGTTGAAACTATGTGTGAGTGCAAACCTGTAAAAGGACGTAAGGCAGGGTTGCCAAATGGTAATGAAGCTGTAGTGAGTCATATAGGCATAGTAAAATTAAAAGGGGGCCTATTCTTGGAACATGTGCTATGCATCCCAACATTTTCCGATAACTTGATATATGTAGGGTGCCTTACAAAAGATAACAATGTCTCAATCAAAATTGAGACCGATTCTTGTGTCATTTAGGACATGAGGAATCAGAAGAGGACTGGACATCTAAACTTAGAAAGGGGCTCTAACTTCTTTATGCAAGAAGTTTTCCAAAAAATTATTGTTATAAAACTCGTAATGCTGCAGCAAAGGTACTCTATTTTGATATGTTGTGGCACTTTAGGTTAGGGCACTTGTCTAAAGGTCTTCTAGAAAAATTACCCATTGCAAAAGTTAGTAATGCACATTGTAATTATTGTCAAGTGTGACTTGATCTCTACATCTTGATGCGAAAGTAGTCTGGATCAAAATGGTGATGTACACGTGATGCCAGAGTATTCAAGTCTATGGAAGTCAGCTGAAGATGTAGTGCAACTGAGATCCTTCTGTCAGCTGAGCAAGTCTACTTAGTCCGTGAATACTATTGAGCTATGCATCTGAGTATTGATTATAGAAGCTGAGTGGAGTCAACAGTGCCAGCCCACATCTGGCATTTATGGGAATTTCGACAATGTAAGTTTGGCGGTTAGGGTTTAAGGCTTCAAGGCTATAAATACCCGTTGGTATAATCAATGCAAGTGTATATATCTTTCTATACTTCAGTGCATATTAAAATATCTCTTTTAATGTCCGTGGAGTAGTCGGCACAACGTCTGAAACCATGTTAAATCTCTTTGTTCTTTTTGTTTCCGTTTATGTTGCTTGATTGCTTAATTACGTTAGATTGCTTCTGTTATTCCGCATTATCTTTACTTGTTGTGGATTCCGTCTGTTATAACAGTAATAAAGATGTCTGTCACATTTGTCCCTTGGCTAAGAATAAGAAACTTTCTTTTCCTTTAAGAGAGTCTAGGTCTAGTTGCTCGTATGAATTAGTCGACATAGACATTTGGAGACCATATACGACATCAACCATATATGGTCATAGGTATTTTCTCACTATAATTGATGATTTTTCCAGGTTCGCGTGGACTTACCTTTTAAAATCAAAAGCAGAAGTGCATGTTTTAATTCAATGTTTTTGTGAATATGTAACTGTACATTTTCAACAAAATATTCACATAAGTATGGCTGATAACGGGAAAGAGTTGACCTAAAATAGTTTTATCCCTAGAAAGAGATCATAAATCAAACTAGTTGTGTAGTTATACCCCAATAGAATGGGGTGGAAGAGAGAAAACACTAATATCTTCTTAATGTAGCCAAAGCCTTAAAATTCCAGGCTAACCTTCCTAAGTCTTTTTGGGGTTATTTTCTTTTACATGCTACATACCTCATAAACAATAATTTGTCACCAGTTTTAAAGGGTGACACACCCTTTCACAAATAATATCACAAGGAAAGTGATTACACACAATTCAATGTTTTTTTTATGCTTGGTATATGCATGTACCCTACAAGAACACAGATCTAAATTTGATCATAGAAATAGGCTGAGTGTGTACATTGGAAACCCCAAAACTGCCAAAGGATATATTCTCATAGACTTAACTACTAGAGAAGTGTTTGTTTCTAGGGATGTTATCTTCCATGAATCCTATTTTCCTTTTCATGATTCCTTTAGAACATGACCCACACAATTGTCAGAAATGGTTTCTTTACCAGTTCCTTATTCTAGTCCCGAGCCTCAGTATGCTAAGAATTTTGTTCCACATTCTCCACAAATAGAAAGTGATATCCCAACTCAATTTCCCACTACAGAAAGTACTGACAATCTCCAGGAGGCTTATTGCCGTCACCTACCACTTATATCTACAACGCACCAGTTGCCAGATATTTTTATTAAAGCTCTAGACGCCCCTACTTTCAATTCTTTGTTGTATCATTTCAATGTGGTAAGCAGCTTCCCTCCCCAGCTTGAGGGGGAAAGGTGACTGATAGAACTTTTTATTTTTATTTTTGACTTTTGTAGAAAGAGTAAAAGGAAGTTTTTTTTTCTGTAAATTGTACCAGAAGAATAAGGCAATAAATTTCTTTGTTCTTTTTCCCAAGGAGAAAAGAGAGAGAGAGGATAATTCCCCTCTCCATCTACCCCTTTTCTGCAAATCCAAGATTCGCGTTTTCCTCCTCGATTTCGTTTCTACAAATTCTCCAAATACACACACCAAACCAAACTCGGTAGATAAAATAAAACGAGATTAATAACTAATAAATTATCGATTATGTATACAAAAAGTTACGCGTAAATAACAAGGAATTTCTTACGTGATTTTGACATTGAGTTGCTTAACAGATCCACTAGCAATATTCTCAAAGGCAACTGGAGAAACCTCTATAGGGTCCCCACAATCTTTTTCCTCGTCATAATTAGCCATCAGCACAACCACATATGCATCAGGATAAGCACATTTATCAGGAGTGTCTATACAGGTAATAGTGAGTTCTCGATCAGGTACTCCTCCATAATCTTCCCATAAACATTGAGGAAGTACTACACGATTTTCGAATTTCTGCAGACTTTTATATGTTGGATCTACAGCACCAAGGCTTGAAACATAATTAATCTTGAAACCAAAAAAGCTTATTAATTAGACTAAAGTAAATGATCAGAGTAAACATACCATATAAAGCGTCACCCCTTTCAGCTGTACATTCATATTCTTCTTCAGCATTCAAAGCCATGATGAAATGAAGTAAGATAACCAACAACATAATTTTGGTCATTGCATACATTGTGTTTTTTTTTTCTTTTTTCAGCAGACTACCGTGTGGTTTTTTTATACACCCTCCTGCCCTATGGTGCAAAAATCATTGATAATAAGTGTACTTTGTTGCATATGTTTTGTATTTTTCAAGACAGGCAAATATACCACATATTAATTTTTTTTCCAAACAACATAATATTCACCGAAGTTGAAAGCCGGTCGTGTCTTTATCCTAAGATGCACGGATACTTCATCTTATAAGCGTATCCCATATCGGATATCAACACTCGACGGATACTCCGGATACTCTGTTAGATACGTATTTGGGGCGAAGTGTAATTTTCAAAAGTTGAATACTTTACCGAATGCACGTATCTTAACTACAGATACAGGTATCTGAAAAACATTGTACTTAAGAAATGAGTTTGAACCTTAATATACATGCATACACACATATGAATGTATGTATGTATATGATTATTACATTTTCATATGATTATTACATTTGGCAAAGAGAACAAAATGATTATTAATGAATGTTTTGTTTTCTTAAAATAAAATAAAAAAAACAAACAAACAACACCGGTCATGGAATCTTGTTGTCGTGCCATGGAATCTTGTTGTTACAATAGGATTTTGCAAATGCTGGAAAATCTTTTCTGACCTCTAGACATGTTCTTTATAATTTCATCTCTCATTTATACCGTTGATATGTTAATCACCTCACAGTATTTAGCATAATTAGTCATTCATTATATCACCAGAATGGTCGTGAATAACCAGTGATTTTATGGGGTCCAACATCACCATGTCATAATCCACCAATCACAAATTTTAAAATGAGTGGATTTTTTCTAATCATGCTGGATCACCATAAAATTTGCCTTGGCTAGCTAGCCGGATTGGACTCTCAAGTCCCAAGTGAATTAAAATTTTGGTTCTTAATTTTGATTTTTGACAGTCTGCGGACCTATACATGTTCGATCTGCAGCACCAAGGCTTGAAACATAATTAATCTTTAAGTTAAAAAAGATATTTCGTATCCGTGTATACTGTATCCACGTGTCTGTACCATTGCATCCTAGTCTTTATCTTATGACTTGTCAATTTTGTATCTATCAATCAAAATGTTGAATTAGTGAAGTCAAAAATGGATAGTATATGACTAGATCAAAGAAACTATGACTTCGTTTGTTTTGGGGTGGAGTTTTTTTGGGAGTTTTTTTAGATAAAGTGATTAAAGTAATTATTAGAAAGTTGATGGGGTAAAATAAAGTAGAATAATGATTGGTGTAGATTATTAAATGATTGGTGAAATAAAGTAGAATAATGAATAAAATAATAATAAAAAATGTAATAAAGTTGATAAAGTGAAATAATGAGAGATGATTTAATATTTTTTTATTTGTAGTTGAAGATTTGATTGGTGTGAGAAGTGTAAGAAATGATTGGTGATTAGATGTTAAAAAAACTCTCAAAAAAACCACATTGCAAAACAAACACAAGTTATATGTCTGTATTTTTGACA
Source organism: Gentiana dahurica var. dahurica (assembly GCA_024500145.1). Lineage (NCBI taxonomy): Eukaryota > Viridiplantae > Streptophyta > Magnoliopsida > Gentianales > Gentianaceae > Gentiana > Gentiana dahurica. The sequence goes on from CM044903.1 coordinate 2,219,811, forward strand.
GGCTAGGTGTAACACATATAGAGATCGACTCCCATTTAATTCGAGAGAAGATTCAAGCTGGTTACATAACTATCTCAACAACGCACCAGTTGCAGACAATTTTACTAAAGTCCTAGACGCCAGGGGCGGACCCACGTGCCCCAGGGGAGGGGCACGTGACCCCACTGGATTTTAAATTTTTTATTTATTTTTTAGTATTAAAACTATGTAGTTTTGTTGTTAAAAAGTATCATTTTGTCGATAAAAATTGATATTTTAGACCCCGGTGACCCCACTGGAATTTTTTTTGGATAAAATATGTAGTTTTATACTCCGATGACCCCACTGGAATTTATTCCTAGATCCGCCACTGCTAGACGCCCCTACTTTCAATTATTTGCTGTATCATTTCAATGTGGGAAGCAGCTTGCCTCCCCAGCTTGAGGTGGGGAAGGGTGACTGATAGAATTTTTTGTTTTTATTTTTGACTTTTATAGAAAGTATGAAAGGAAGGTTTTTTTTTCTGTAAATTGTACATGAAAAATAATGCAAAAATTTTTTAGGTTAACGGTTATAAATGACTGTTTTTTATGTAAAATGAGAAAAAAAAAAAAGGACAAGAAAAAAATAGTGGTTGAGAAGGACAAAAATGCACATGTTACTACATGTGTTACTACATGTTGCTTAGTAACATGCGCGTTTTTGTCCTTGTCAACCATTATTTTTTTTCTTGTCCTTTTTTCCCAGTTTGTATCTTATTTTGTCCTTCTGGCCTCTGGCCCCTAATTTTTTTTTTTTTTTTGTTCTTCTTCCCAAAAAGAAAAGAGAGAGGATAATTCCCCTCTCCATCTACCCCCTTTTTCTGCAAATCCTAGATTTGCGTTTTCCTCTTCGATTTCGTTTCTACAAATTCTTTAAATACACACACGAAACCAAACTCGGTAGAGATAATAAAACGAGATTAATAACTAATAAATTATCGATTATATATACAAAAAGTTACGCATAAATAATAAGGAATTTCTTACGTAATTTTGACATTGAGTTGCTCTACAGATCCACTAGCAATCTTCTTAAAGGCAAGTTTAGTAAGCAAAATATGGTCCGCGCGATCTCGATCCTCGTCACAATTAGGCATTACCACAAACACAATTGCACCAGGAGAAGCACAATTATCTATTCAGGTAATTGTGAGTTGTTGATTACATACTCCTCCATAAGCTTCCCATAAAAATGGAGGATGTTTTACACGATTTCTGGCAGTCTGCGGACCTGTACATGTTCGATGCAGCACCAAGGCTTGAAACATAATTAATCTTTAAATTAGAAAAGCTTATTAATTAGAGTAAAGTAAATGATCAGAGTAAACATACCATAAAAAGGGTCACCCATTTCAGCTGTAACTTAATCTTGAGCATTCAAAGCCATGATGAGCTCGACAATTGAGCATTAATTGTATACCTACTAGCAGTTGTTGAGAAACGTTTGCTTATTTTTATACACCTTCCTACCCTATCGTGGAAAAATCATTGATAATAAGTGTATGCACAAGACGGCAAATATTACCCCATATTAATTTTTTCCAAATAATATAATATTCACCAAGTAGTTCAATACCAAAAAATAATAATAAATAAATAAATAAATAAAATTAGCGCACCCAAGTTGAAATTAATCCAGCCGCTGCTTTGATAATTTGTTTTTTTTTTTTTTTTTAAGTCTCACTCAAAGGTACGGGCGGTGCCAAAGACCAAGCCAGAAATTTTGCTCCAGATGGGTTGCATTAATTTTGTTTCAATTTATACGGTGTCATGTCCCGAGGTAGAAAAATAGAAAGAAGACTGAATACGTGTTAGTGACCGTTGGATATAAACTACTAGCCGTTAATGATATCATTTAACTTAACTATTGTGTCACCGCTTTATTTATGTCGTATTTTTATTATTAGAGTATCCTGACTGGCAGCAAAGTGACTTAAACTCTACATCTAGTTGAACTAATGTGGTTATCAGCAGAGTGATGGTCTGCTGAGATTTTGGATACAACTGAGTTCTACATCCGGGCAATGATCAGCTGAGTGGGATCAGCAAGGTGATCCAACATCTAGGGCATTTATGGCAATCCGAAAAGATTTTTGGCGGTTAGGCTTTAGGGATCTGTGTCTACAAATACCAACTGTATTGATCATTGTAAAAGTGTGCGTGTGTAATCCGTATGAAATTCACTGCATACTAAAATAACTCTTTCTGTCCGTGGAATAGTGGCACAACGCCGGAAACCACGTTAAATCATGTGTTGTTCTTGTTTATGTTCCTCTGTGTGATTGTTTATGTTAGATTGATTCTGTGTTTATCTTATTGCATCTGGATTCTCTCTATCTTGTTATAACAAACTGGTATCAGAGCGTAGGTTTTCTGATAGAATCATCTGTACGGACAACCTATATCATCACCAAGACCTTCACCGATGCTAGGACTCTGTGATAAAAGTTGTGATCTTTGCAAGAAAGATGTCTGCAGTTAACGTAAAAATCGACAAATTTAAAGGAAGAAACAGTTTTAGTCTGTGGCCAATCAAGATGCGGGCCAAGGACCAAGCCAGAAATTTTGCTCCAGATGGGTTGGATTATTTTTGATTCAATGTGATTTATACGGTGTCATGTCCCGAGGTAAAAAAATAGAAAGAAGACTGAATACGCGTTAGTGACCGTTGGACATGAACTACTAGCCGTTAATGATATCATTTAACTTAACTATTCTGTCATCGCTTTATTTATGTCGTATTTATATTATTAGAGTATCCCGACTGCCAGCAAAGAGACTTAAACTCTACATCTGGTAGAACTAATCCGGTTATCAGTAGAGTAATGGTCTGCTGAGATTTTGGACAACAGAGTTCTACATCCGGGCAATGATCAGCTGAGTGGGATCAGCAGGGTGATCCAGCATCTGGGCAATTTATGGCAAACCGAAAAGATTGCCGGCGGTTAGGGTTTAGGGATCTGTGCCTGTAAATGCCAACTATATTGATCATTATAAAAGTGTGCGTGTGTAATCCATCTGAAATTCAGTGCATACTAAAATAACTCTTTCTATCCGTGGAGTAGTCGGCACAACACCGAAAACCATGTTAAATCATGTGTTCTTCTTGTTTCGGTTCCTGTGTGATTGTTTATGTTAGATTGCTTCTGTGCTTATCTTATTGCATCTGGATTCTCTCTATCCTGTTATAACAAACTGGTATTAGAGCGTGGGTTCTGATAGAATCATCTGTACAGACAACCTTTATCTTCACCAAGACCTTCACCGGTGCTAGGACTCTATGATAAAAGTTGTGATCTTTGGCAAGAATTATGTCTACAGTTAACGTAATAATTGACAAAATTTACAGGAAGAAAAAGTTTTAGTCTGTGGCAAATCAAGATGCGGGCCTTGTTGAAACAACAAGGATTATGGACTCTTTTATCTGGTAAAAGAGATGCCAGCAGATTTTGCCGGTCTAGAAGAGAAAGCACATTCAACCATCATTTTGTGTTTATCTGATGATGTTATCACTGAAGTTGTTGATGAAGACACAGCTGCCAACTTGTGGGCAAAAATTGAAGCCTGTATATGACTAAGTCATTAACCAACAAGTTGTTGCTGAAGCAGAGACTGTATAGTCTGAGGATGCATAAAGGAGGTCTGCTGAGGGAAAATCTGGATAAGCTGAACATAATATTACTTGATCTCAGGAATATTGATGTTAAAATGGAAGATGAAGATGCAACCCTAATCATGTTGGTGTCATTACCAAGTTCATATGAAAACATTGATCAGTCCTTCATAATTGGGAAAGATACAGTGGCTTTAGAGGATGTAAGGCCTGCCTTGCATGCCAGGGAGTTGAGACACAAGGCAGTAGGGACAGACAATCAGGCTGCTGGACTAGTAGTTAGCAGCAACAGTGGGAAAGGGCATGGACAGAAGAAGAAATCCAAAAAGGGTAGTTCCAAAGGACCTAAGTCCATAGATGTCTGTATTTACTGTAAAGAGCAGGGGCATTGGAAGTCCAATTGTCCAATGAAGAAAAGGCAACAGGAGAGCAATTTTGACACAGCAGCTATGGCTGCTGAGCATTCTGATGAGGATCTGGTTCTAGTTGTTGGGGATTCAACACATCATGCTAATGTTTGGATCTTAGATTCTGGAGCATCCTATCATATTTGTCCCCACAATGAGTGGTTTTCCACTTATGAACAGATAGATGGTGGTCATATTTCTATGGCAAACAGCAAGGTCTGCAAGATAGTGGGAATTGGCTCAGTCAAGTTGAGGATAGAGGATGGTAGATTCTACACACTGAAAGATGTTAGACATGTTCCATAGATGACCAAGAATTTGGTATCTCTTTGTCTACTAGACAGCAAGGGATTCAATTTCAAGGGAGAAGGTGTAGAGCTGAATGTCTACAAAGATTTAGTTGTGGTCCTCAAAGGTATGAAGAAGGGAACCTTGTGTATATTACAAGGCTCCATTGTATCTGGCTCTACTGTTGTGGCATCCTCAGCAGTTCATCAGTCACAGCAGACTCAGTTGTGGCAAATGAGACTTGGTCACATGGGTGAAAGAGGAATGCAAGTTCTTTCTTCAGTAGGTTTTCTTGGGGGATATAAGGTCAAGACACCGGACTTTTGTTAGCACTGTGTGTTTGGGAAGCTACATAGAAGCAAGTTTCTTGGCAAGAAAGCACAGTACAAAAGAATCACTTGATTATATCCATTCAGATTGTTGGGTTCCGTCAAAGGTGGAATCATTGGGAGGTCATAGATATTTTGTGTCATTCATAGATGGCTATTCATTAATGACTTGGGTGGTAATGATGAAACACAAAAATGAAGCATTCAACAGTTTCAAACAGTGGAAGGATCTAGTGGAAAATCAGACAGTCGAGAAAATCAAAAGGCTCAAAACAGATAATGGTCTGGAATTCTGCTGGTCAGAGTTTGATACATTATGTAAGGATGAGGGTATTGCCAGACATCATACAGTTAGGAATACACCTCAGCAGAATGGTGTAGCTGAAAGGATAATCAAACTCTTCTGGAGAGGGCAAGATGTATGATCTCTAATGCTGGTTTATTAAGGAAATTTTGGGCAGATGCAGTAACCACAACATGCTACTTAATCAATAGGAGTCCTCACACATGGATCAATCTCATGACACCATTTTAGATGTGGTCAGGCAAGCCTGCTGACTATTTAGTTCTAAGGGTTTTTGGAAACACAATTTACTATCATATGAATGAAGGGAAGCTAGAACCAAAAGCCAAGAAGGGAGTGATTATGGGGTATGGTGATGGAGTTAAGGGTTATAGAATTTGGTCATCAATAGAGTCCAGGGTCATACTCTGCAGAGATATGGTCTTTGATGAAATTTTACGATAAACTCATCAGTTTGAAGGTCTACCGAATATAAAACCAGTGCTCAATCTGAGAGGGCTGAGAAACATGTGGAACTTCAAGTGGAGTCAGCTGATTTGCAACAATCAGCTGATCCAAGTTAGCACTCATCTGATCTGGTTGCTGAACCAGAGTTTGATCCAAGCCAGTCTACTGAACAAGGATCGACAGAGCATCAAACAGGGAACAATGGTCAGTAACGTATAGCTGTCACCAGGGCTAAAAAATCAAATGTTGGGGTACCTCACGAGAGGTATGGTTTTGATGATATGGTTGGATATGCACTTCAAGTTGCAGAATAAGTGGATGGTTTTGAACCTTTTACTTATATAGAAGCAGTGACATCTTCTGAAGCATCTTAATGGCTTGCTGTCACGGGAGATGAAATGGAGTCATTATTGAATAATCAAACTTGAGGTCTAGTTAAACATCCAACTGATAGGAGAATGGTTACTTGCAAGTTGATCTTCAGAAAGAAGGAAGGAATGACTGAGGCAGAAGGTGTCAAGTATAAGGCATGTTTGGTTGCAAGAGGGTTCAGTCAAAAAGAATGGGTAGACTTTGATGAGAAATTCTCACCAGTGGTCAGACACACCACAATCAGTGTTAGTAGCAATAGTGGCATAGTAGGATCTTGAACTTGAGCAGTTAGATGTGAAGACAGACTTCCTACACGGTGAGGTATATAAGGAGATATACAAGACTCGGCCAGAGGGATTTCAAGATCCTGTCAAGGAAGATTTTGTGTGCAAGTTGAAAAGGTCCTTGTATGGACTGAAGCAGGCTCCTACACAAAGGTACAAAAGGTTTGACAGTTACATGATCCAGCTGGGTTATGACAGGTGTCCATAAGACTGTTGTGTATATCACAGTCAGCTGAGAGATGGATCACATATCTATCTTGTCCTGTATGTGGATGATATGTTGATAGCTGCTGAAAAGAAGTCTGATATTCAGAATATGAAGAACCTTCTCAGCGTTGAGTTTGAAATGAAAGATTTAGTTGCAGCCAAAAAGATTTTAGGGATGGAGATCTGGAGAGATAGGAGTCAAAATAAGTTGTTCTTGCCCAGCAGGGTTATATATAGAAGATATTGGCCAGATTTGGCATGTCAAAATGAATAGATACTCCTATGGCATCTAATGTTTATTTGTTTATTTATGCTTCACAATCAGTAGATGAGAAGGAGTATATGTCAAAAGTTCCCTATACTAGTGCAGTTAGTAGTCAGATGTATGTCATGGTGTGCATTAGGCCTGATTTGGCTCAGGAAGTCAGTGTTGTCAGCAGGTTCATGGCTCAACCTAGAAAGGAACATTGGAAAGCTGTGAAATGAATGTTTAGGTACCTTAGGGGTACAGCTGATGTTGGTCTCATTTATGGAATTGATACTCAAGGTCTGGTCACAAGGTTTTGTGATGCTGATTATGCAGGTGATGTGGATAGTAGGAAATCAATAACAGGTTATGTTTTCACATTGGGGAATTCAGTTGTCAGCTAGAAAGAAACTCTTCAGGCAGCAGTGGCTTTATCAACTACTGAAGTGGAATACATGGCTCTTACTGAAGCATCCAAGGAGGGTATCTGGTTGAAAGGGCTAGTTAGTGATTTGGGGCTACAGCAGGATCAAGTGGAGATGTATTGTGACAGTTTGAGTGCAATTTGTCTAGCTAAGGATCATGTTCATTATGAGAGAACCAAGCATATTGATGTGAGGTATCATTTTCCAAGGAATGAGAAGAGGGTTGTATTTGAAGAAGATCAGCACCAAGGAGAACCCTGCTGATATGTGCACTAAACCAGTTCAGCAGAGCAAGTTTCAATTGTGTCTGGACTTGCTAAATATTTTTCAAAGCTTATAATCTGGAAACTCAGCCGAGGGCAGGTCAGCTGAGTGGATTCTGTGGAGTAATCTTGTATAGTACATGTTAAGGGCTAATTTATAGTGATTTTTACATATATTTTCTATATCAATTTCCCCTACATTCGTATTATTTTCATAAATATTGAGCTATATAGTTAAATATTGAGTAAATGGTGTTTTTAATGATTAAATATGAAAACATATCAATTTAAGTGTTAATTTGTGTTTTTTATATTATTTTGGAAATTATAACGTTTTGGTATGTTTTTGATATTTGTAGATACCCAATTAATGATGGAAAAGGTGATCCTAAAGAGCTAATTTCGAGATGAGAGAGGATCAATCAAAGATATGGAAGAATAAAAGAGATAAGGAAAGAAATCAATGAAGATAAAGACGGAAATATCAAGATTTCGTCAGTGAACTGGCGTCCAAATAAGGTGGACGAGCGTCCAGATCAGAACTAGCGTCCATGCAGCGTCCAGAATCGTAATTCACATACAGAGAGTTCAGACGCTGGCTGAACTGGCGTCCAGTATCCGTCCAAGCATTCTGGACGGGCGTCCGGTTGGGTGAACGGGCGTCCGCCGCCGACTTTCAGCAAACCGCCTCTTATCTCTATAAATAGAACCATATCCCCAACCCTAAGGATATACTTTTGATACTCGAATTTTCTGAGGAGCAGCAGCCGACTTGGGAGTTTGAAGGCCGGTCACCCGAGCCTTGTGCTCGGGTGAACCGAGGTTAGATTAGGAGTAGATTATGTAGCTTTTCTTTTCGTTTCCATGGAGTTCAATCATTGTATCAAGACTATGTGAGTTTGATTTCTTTCAATTAATTTAATTCCAGTTTTATCTTCATGAGCTTTAAGTCGTTTGTATTTTTCTATGCGATTTGTATGCCATGTGAATTAGAATCGAAAGATTAGTTCACGATTGATGTTTATAATACGGAAGTTGCATAAACGCTAGATCACCATAGAAAGATATGGTTTTTAGCCATTAATGATGACAAGCTAATGAGTTAGATTCCTAGGTTGTTAGGTTCTTTAAAAACGAGAGTTAATTGAATCTACACCCAAGTTTTGTTTGGTAAATCAGTCTCAACATTCGAAAGATGGGAGATAGATAATTGAATTCACCACGAAAGTGGGCTTTCATAGCTTGAGAGATAAATTCACTAAGGAATTAGGGGTTTATGTCTCGTGAAAGGGCGAAACCACAAACTGAATTAGAATCATGAGATTAACTAGAATTGAAATCACTTAGGTTTGTACTTTGGTTGTTCCCATGTTTCTTAGGTTAGATTTATTTTGATTGTTCTTTTATGTTTTTCTGTTTTTATGCTTTTGCTTTTCGTTTATTTGTTTTTGTTGAGTAGCAATTGGGAGGATTACTAGGATTAGATTCTACATACCTTTTCCCTGTGGATCGACCCCTTACTCATTACGCTTTACTAGCAACAACCCGATGTTTTGGTCGGTTAGGAGTTAGTTTTGCATATAGGTTAGGGTTATAAATTTTCTTTTGTTATTGATGCAAAATCTCCGCAACAAAAGTGGCGCCGTTGCCGGGGAATAGGTGTCATGTTGAATCTAGTTTTGTTAGTTCTCGATTTTGTTACGTTTTATTTTTGTTTTTAATAAAAGTAGCGTATACCAAGTTGAGAGTTTTTATTTTGCCGTGTTTCGATGACCGTTAGGTTAAGAATGTGCAAAAGTTTTTACTCAACTTGTTTTACGTGAAGTTTATATGTTTATGTGTTACCTAGTCTAACCCCTGTGCTTAATTTGATAAGGCTGCTGTGCTGTGATCTGTGTTGCTGTGTTGTGTTCATAAGTATTTAGGGTTTTGCTGTGTTTTTCCTGCTGTCTGTGCATTCTTGTTGTATGGACGAGCGTCTGTTCTGTTGGACGCCCGTCCAGTTCTTCATCTGCAGGTGAACGAGCGTTGGGAAGTATTGGACGCTCGTCCGTTCAAATATTTTCAATCCTGTTCTGATTTAGAGGACCAGACGAGTGTCTATACTTTCTGAACGCCCGTCCGGTCGGTTTTCAAGGCAGACGAGCGTCTGCAAGGTGGAACGCCCGTCCAGTGCTGAGATTTCCCTTGAACGTTCGTCCGGAATGCAGTCCCAGGTTCTGTTTTTCTTGATTTTATTTTCAATGCTTTTATTTGATGTGGATTTTTCATACGAGCTTCTGTGGCTACTTGATTTTTACGTAGATGTCCTGAACTTATATGTTTTTACCTTTCCATCTATGAATCCATGTTAGATAATTGATCAATTCCTTATATATGATTCATCTAGGCATGTTATAGTGACTGTCGGTTCTCGTAAGCTATAACTGTTCTTATTATTAATTAGTAGCTAATGTCGGTTTCCGTAGGCTACATATCTTATGATGAATCATGTTTAGCGTTAAGACTTACGTGCTTCCTTTGTTTTTATAATTTATATGGGTAGCTACTGTCGGGTTTCCGTATGCTACGTCTTAGGCCATATGAGTTATATCTGTTTAGTATAGCTAACTGTTGGTTTCCATAATGCTATCACCTTTGATAAGTCTTAAAGCGCGTCTACACTGCATGTAATGAACAGCACTGTCGTTTATCGTAACCTGTCATTATCTGGTAGACGTTTATTTTATACATGTCATGTTGCAAATGAATGGGCTAGTTTTCTTTCTTTTATTTTATTTTCTTTTTGCATATCATTTAAATGCATTTCATTTAGTTGCATTACATATAGTTGCATTGTTTTTCTATTTTTCCTTTTATTTTTCTTAAGTGTGGTCACTGTCGGTTTTCGTAATACCACCTAGTTTATTTTTCTTCTTGAGCGTAGTTAACTGTCGGTTTCCGTAATACTACCTCGTTTTTATTTTATTTTTAGGATTTTTCATGTAGTTTGCATCGTATTGCATTTACATGTAATTGCACCTAGCCTACTATTTTGTAATATTTCATGTATGTGTTTTCCATCTTTATGTGAGCCTAAGTTGAAAAATCACTTCGACCTTTCTTTTCCTGTGCTTTATATGTTTTACTCCCCTAGCCCCGAGGTATTTCATGTTTGTTCAAGTGTGCAGGATGTTTTCGTTAGCAATTGTGCGTTTCAGACGATGTCAGTTTTCCGGTGGATGGTCCACAGTCTACTGGATTCGTCAAGCATTTCTAGGTGAGGTACCCATTCCAGACTTGCTTCTTTAGAACTACAATCAGCTAAGTTCTCTTTTCTTTTATTTTGCACAACATGAGGACATGTTGCAATCTAAGTGTGGGGGAAGGGATAGATGGTTTATGTATCTACGTTCATTTGCTTAATCTATAGTATTTCTATGAAAAGTGCTAAATTTTTCAAATTTTTGTTATATCCCGAATAGACAAAGGCATATCTTTGCTTGAGTTTATATCATTTTTGCTATATTCTGTATATTTAGTAATTTTAGTTGTTTCACCCGACACTATTTTTCACGAGCCATAGTAAATGATGAGCTAAATGTTGAAAGCCTACCCCATTTTAGTTGGAGATTTTTGATGATTATAGCATGTTTCTTTGCTTATGTACAATTCTTGAAAAGTTTAGTAGTTTGTATTCTAGGATTAAAGTATGACATACTGTGAATATCCGTAGGTTTGAATGTGATAAGTGAAACGTGATTAAGTCTTTGCAATAGTAATAAATTGTTTACTTGAGGTGTTATGCTCAGTGGTCTGTGCTACTAGAAAATAATATTTTCCACTGCCAGCCAGAAATCTCTAAGTAAACATAATTGTAATTGTGTGTGTCGGAAGCTGGTCGATGATTTGAGTGCGGTAGGGTATACCTCGTATGTCCTATTCCACTATGATGACCAAAAGCTCACGACAGTCAGTTTATAGCTGCCTTATGATTGGAGTAAGGTAGGGGATTATCTTGAAATGTCCTATTCTGCTATGAGGGCAAAAGCTTATTCTGATGTGTGTTAGAAAAGTGTGGAAAAAGTGAAAATATTGGAATATATTATTATGAATAAGTAACGACTTAGTTATCGTCGATCTTATACCCAGTATAAACTGAAGGATATGTTGTAGGGATTATCCTCTGAGTCTGTCAGAAATGTTTTAGATATTCTCTACTATTTATTTTTGGGATATGTATGTTTTGTAAAGTGCCTGTTATAGTTTTTGAATATTTCTAACTTAGATGGGAAACCGGGCTAGTTTTGGTTTGAATAACTTTCAAATTGTGGAACTTAGTGGAAGTTTATTATAGTTATGCACACACTACACGGATGAACTTCTAAGTTATTGAATATACTTTATATTTGCGTAGATGTTTATTTATCTCGAGCTTGACTTTGTTTTGTTTTACTCGGGGACGAGCAAAATGATAAGTGTGGGGGTGTTGTTAAGGGCTAATTTATAGTGATTTTTACATATATTTTCTATATCAATTTCCCCTACATTCGTATTATTTTCATAAATATTGAGCTATATAGTTAAATATTGAGTAAATGGTGTTTTTAATGATTAAATATGAAAACATATCAATTTAAGTGTTAATTTGTGTTTTTTATATTATTTTGGAAATTATTACGTTTTGGTATGTTTTTTATATTTGTAGATACCCAATTAATGATGGAAAAGGTGATCCTAAAGAGCTAATTTCGAGATGAGAGAGGATCAATCAAAGATATGGAAGAATAAAAGAGATAAGGAAAGAAATCAATGAAGATAAAGACGGAAATATCAAGATTTCGTCAGTGAACTGGCGTCCAAATAAGGTGGACGAGCGTCCAGATCAGAACTAGCGTCCATGCAGCGTCCAGAATCGTAATTCACATACAGAGAGTTCAGACGTTGGCTGAACTGGCGTCCAGTATCCGTCCAAGCATTCTGGACGGGCGTCCGGTTAAGTGAACGGGCGTCCGCCGCCGACTTTCAGCAAACCGCCTCTTATCTCTATAAATAGAGCCATATCCCCAACCCTAAGGATATACTTTTGATACTCGAATTTTCTGAGGAGCAGCAGCCGACTTGGGAGTTTGAAGGCCGGTCACCCGAGCCTTGTGCTCGGGTGAACCAAGGTTAGATTAGGAGTAGATTATGTAGCTTTTCTTTTCGTTTCCATGGAGTTCAATCATTGTATCAAGACTATGTGAGTTTGATTTCTTTCAATTAATTTAATTCCAGTTTTATCTTCATGAGCTTTAAGTCATTTGTATTTTTCTATGCGATTTGTATGCCATGTGAATTAGAATCGAAAGATTAGTTCACGATTGATGTTTATAATACGGAAGTTGCATAAACGCTAGATCACCATAGAAAGATAGGGTTTTTAGCCATTAATGATGACAAGTTAATGAGTTAGATTCCTAGGTTGTTAGGTTCTTTAAAAACGAGAGTTAATTGAATCTACACCCAAGTTTTGTTTGGTAAATCAGTCTCAACATTCGAAAGATGGGAGATAGATAATTGAATTCACCACGAAAGTGGGCTTTCATAGCTTGAGAGATAAGTTCACTAAGAGATTAGGGATTTGTGTCTCGTGAAAGGGCGAAACCACAAACTGAATTAGAATCATGAGATTAACTAGAATTGAAATCACTTAGGTTTGTACTTTGGTTGTTCCCATGTTTCTTAGGTTATATTTATTTTGATTGTTCTTTTATGTTTTTCTGTTTTTATGCTTTTGCTTTTCGTTTATTTGTTTTTGTTGAGTAGCAATTGGGAGGATTACTAGGATTAGATTCTACATACCTTTTCCCTGTGGATCGACCCCTTACTCATTACGCTTTACTAGCAACAACCCGATGTTTTGGTCGGTTAGGAGTTAGTTTTGCATATAGGTTAGGGTTATAAATTTTCTTTTGTTATTGATGCAAAATCTCCGCAACAGTACATCTAGGATTGACGAATGCATCTGGTACACGTACATCTGTTTATGCAATCTGGTTGACTGTGAATGAGAGTTCAAGTCAATATGGAGATTTGTCAGCAAAGTGACTTAAACTCTACATCTGGCAAAAATAATTTGGTTATCAGCAGAGTGATGGTCTGCTGAGATTTTGGATGCAACTGAGTTCTGCATCTGGCCAATGATCAGCTGAGTGGGATCAGCAGGGTGATCCAACATCTGGGGCATTTATGGCAATCTGAAAAGATTCTTGGCGGTTAGGGTTTAGGGATATGTGCGTATAAATACCAATTGTATTGATCATTGTAAAAGTGTGCGTGTGTAATCCATCTGAAATTCAGTGCGTACTAAAATAACTCTTTCTGTCCGTGGAGTAGTCGGCACAATGCCGGAAACCATGTTAAATCTTGTGTTCTTCTTGTTTCGGTTCCTCTGTGTGATTGTTTATGTTATATTGCTTCTGTGTTTATCTTATTGCATCTGGATTCTCTCTATCCTGTTAAAACACCGATTTATTGCTCAAGTTGTCAAGGGTTTATATTAATGGGGAATGGAGGAGAATGACACAATTTTTTCATCAATTAAGAAGAATGACAGATTTTTGAAACTTTTGTATAAAGGACAAAACTTTTTTTTTCTGGCGCCATTCCCTCAAAAAAAAACCCAACACAATTTCTCTCTCATCCATCTTTCTTAAACACTAATATATTTCAATCTATAACTCCAAATTTGAAAATTCTTTCACCAATTTTTTTTATTTTTTCATGCTCTTTATTTTGATACCACATTCAGCATATTCCGACATGATTTCAGAAATTCTGCTGTCGAAATTCACTCTTGTACGAAATTCACTATCGATATTCACTGATTTTCAAGATTCACTAGGGAGATCCACTGAGTGAATTTCGACAGTGAATGTCATGAAAAACGATGTAATTATATCGAACCAAGTCTCAAAATGAAGAGCATCAAAAAATAAAAAATTCAATGAACTTTTTAATCTCGTTTGGATCTTTAGATGAAAAGATATGAGCGTTTGAAAATTGAGGAGGAATGACAAAAAAGAAAAAAGAAACAAAAAAAATCCTAGAACAGGACTTGGGACGCGTCGGATGTTTTTTTTTTTTTTTTTTGGTATTGTCCTTCACGCTATAAAAAATATAAAAATTGTCGTTCTCCCTATAACAAATGTGTGGCTATCATGTTACTCAAAAATATTCCAAAAGCTGTCATTATCCCTAATTCTCCATCATATATCAAACATGGATTTGGCATTATGATGATAAATGAAACAGGGACGGACCCAGCTAAGAAAGGGGGGGGGGGGGTGCATGACCCCCAATGAGATCCAAAAATCGACATGTTTTTATAGGTAAAAAATGTAAAAACACTATTGATGCCCCCACTCGCCTTTCGAATTTGTTCCGGTGCTCCCACTGGTATTTTTTTCTGGGTCCGTCACTGAAATGAAATATCTATTTACATTCTCTTCTAATTCCCTTCTTTCCCTTCCCAACTCCAATGATCAAATTCTCCCTGCTTTAGTGTTAATTTTCTAAAATTTGTAGCTCAGATTGTGACATACATCATAATTTTCTAAATAGATTAAAATTTATTTATACTCTATTATGGTTAAGGTCTTTTGTTTTAGTTTTATTTTTTGTTTCTATGGTTTCTTAAATTTGGATGAATTTAATAATGTAGATACTCGGATTAACGAAATATCATATGGACCGATGACCTACAAGAAGAAATATGAATGATAATTTTTTTAGGGTTCTACAGGCACCACACAAATTACTTTCCACACCCTTTTTTCGAATTTTTTTACATCCGCCACCTCACTGTATGTATTTATTTATTATTAACTTCTGGCACCTCACCACAAACGTCAAAGTTAGTGTCACTTCAGTGAATCAAACGTTACTCACCAGTGTCACTTCTGCAACTATAACGTCGGTGGCACTAACGTTATTTTTTGATATATTTCTAGTGGCTCGGGTTAGATGTGCTGTAAAGCTAATTATCTATTAGGTTTATCAATTGGTGGCCGGATATACATGATATATAGAAAATAAAAAAAAGGGCTGGGGGGCTTAGCCCACTTTTCGCCTGTATACTACCTCCGTCCCGCGGCGCTATTCATTTGGGTCCCCTGACCCTCAAACATAAATATAAAAAAAATATCTATGTAATATTTTTAATATAAACAATGATATGAAAATTTTATCACTAAATGTTATCTTTTGACCCCCTCCCGCCTCGCCCACTCAAAAAAAATTGGGAATTATTAAACCTTGCCTCGTTGAGTGTTAAAAAATATATTTTTGAGGGTGTTGCTTTCGATCAGATAGAAGGATAGTGAAAACATAATCTTTGATATTAGATTCTCAGAATTCGTAGTACCGCCTCTAGTCTGTTACACATCCTTATATGGAAAACAAAACAGCTAAAAGATAAGGAGGACACATGTCAACTCCACACAGTGACACTTGTACACAACATAAATACACACTAAAATACTTATTTTCTAACATCCCCCCTCAAACTGAAGGTGGGGACAACTACCACATTGAGTTTGTGTCTGAAAAACTTCAACTGAGGTGTTGGTAAGGCCTTGGTTAGAACATTAGCAAGCTGCATGGAGGATGGTGCAAATTGAACTGAAAGCTGTTTGTCTAAGACCTGATTGCGGATGTAGTGAATGTCAACCTCGATGTGTTTAGTTCTTGCATGGTACACCGGATTTTGAGCCGGGAAGGTAGCACTTAGATTATCACACCAAGCAATTGGTGTCACACTCAGCTTGATTCCCATTTCTTGAAGTAACTGCTTAATCCAGAACATTTCTAAGGACGGATTGGCTAAAGACTTGTATTCAGATTCAGCACTTGATCTGGATACAACATTCTATTTCTTGGAACTCCAGGATACTAGTGAATCACCAATGTACACACATATCCTGCAAAAGACTTCATATCTGATGGGTAACAGGCCCAATCAGCATCACTGAAACCAGCCAAATGCATTTTCCCTCCAAATTTAAACATTATCCGATATTGTAAAGTAGCCTGAACATATCTCAATAATTTTTTGACAGCAGCCCAATGATCTTGTGTTGGACTTTGCATAAACTGACTGAGGTAGTTCACTGAATAAGATATATCAGGTCTTGTACATGTTAAGTACTGTAAACCACCCATGGCACTTCTATAAACAGTAGGGTTGGTCATAGGTTCACCTTGATCTGGTGACAGATGCTGCCCAGGTGTCATAGGAATATCACAGGGCTTTAAATGATCCAGCTGCAATCTTTTGAGAAGTTGGGAAGCATAGTGTCCTTGTGAAAGAAATAGACCATCTGCATTTCTATGAGCTTACATGCCAAGGAAGTGAGATACAGGTCCCAGATCTTTAAGGGCAAACCTTGAGTGCAGCATTGTAATAAACTTCTGAATTAGAATCTGTGAATCTCTTGTCATAAGAATGTCATCAACATACACCAAAACATATAGTAGATGTTTATCAGTTTTGAGTATGAAAAGAGAAGAATCAGAAACAGATTGATGAAAACCCCATTGCAACATTTGTGACCTCAATGCACTGAACCAGGCCCTGGGTGCCTGTTTGAGACCATACAATGCTTTCTGTAATTTACAAACATAATGAGGTCTGATCTTGTCCACAAACCCTTTAGGTTGATGCATATATACTTCTTCTGACAGGGGGGCATTCAGAAAAGCATTGTCTATGTCCATTTGGTGAATGTTCCAGTTTAGGTTCACAGCCAGGGCCAACACAACTCTGATTGTTGATGCCTTGGCCACTGGACTAAATGTGTCTGTAAAATCAACTCCATAAGTCTGATGAAAGCCCTTGGCAACAAATCTAGCTTTGTATTTTAGAATGGTGCCATCAGGATTCAACTTCAATTTAAAAACCTACTTACTTCCAAAAACATTCTGGTGTCTAGAAGGTGGAACCAAAGTCCATATTTCATTCTTGTGTAATGCTTCAAATTCTTTGATCATGGCCTGGCTCCACTCAGTACAGGTCACAGCTTCTGAAACTCTAGTTAGTTCAGAGAGGTGATCAGGAAGCACATTTGATTGGATTTGAGCAGAATAGGTTTTAGGTTTGTAAATACCACTTTTAGAACGGTTTTGCATATGATGGCTTTGAACATGTGGTGGACAGGGTGCTGGTTCAGGGATAAGAGGTGAATCCTTAGCAATATGTGGTTGTGGTGAATTTGGAGGAGTATCAGAGTGGTGATTAAAGGTGTTGGATGATCCAGGACTGGTGTGTGTGTGTGTGTGTGTGTGTGTGTGTGTGTGTGTGTGTGCTGGACTGGTCTAGTTCTGAGCCTTATGTGTGTAGATCAGGAACATAAAGGATTGGAGAAGAGGACTGTACCTCTTGTTGTGTTGGACTTGGAGCGGGAGTCTGCTCTGCACTTCTTCTCTCAGATGCATCAGTGTCAGATTGTGGTTCTTGATTATGCGTTTCAGGTTCAGACAAAGGAAGGGATAGAATAACCAGATTAGGGTCAGTGTAGGTATCACTATGAGGCCCTTGTGAGAATCCTTCTTTGAAGAGAAATTCACTCTCATTGAAGGTGACATTTCTTGTAATGAAAATTCTTCCTGGCATATCTAGACACTTGTACCCTTTGTGATGAGGACTGATGCCTATATATGTGCATTTGCTAGTAAGGTATTTGAATTTAGTTGGATAGAAAGGTCTGGTGTGAGGAAAGCAAGCACATCCAAAAACCTTATAGAATTTATAATCGGGTTTCTTGTTATAAAGAACCTCAATTGGGGATTTATTTTGCAGGACATGAGTTGGTAGAGCATTAATAACATTGGCAACTTCAAGAAAGATGTCCCACCAAAATTTCAAATGGAGAGATGCCTCTGCCATTTGTGTAAGACCTAGTTCAACAATATGCCTATGTTTCCTCTCAGCTCTACCATTTTGTTGGTGAGCATAAGGGCAGGGGTGTCTGAACTCTACTCATTGGTCTTTTAAGTAGTTTTTTAGACTCCTATACTCCCCTCTCCCAGTCTGATTGCAAACACTTAATTTTTCTTCCAAACTGATTTTCAACCAATTTTTTATACTGCACAAAGGTGGGATAGACTTCAGATTTTGTTTTTAGAGAAAAGATCCAAGTGTATCTAGACCAGTCATCAATGAAATGCACATAATAAGAAAAACCAGAGGTGGATTTAACAGGGGCATGACCCCAAACATCAGAATGAACTAAGTCAAGAACATTGGAAGCATGAGATTCAGAATTAAAGTAAGGTAGTGTTAGGTGTGATGCCCGAAAGCATGGCAGGGCATGTCCCTTACCATACTGACAGACATCACAGAAGGTCAAATGATCATTCACATTAACATTACAAGTTTGTAAAATCTGACTCAAAACAAGTCTAGATGTATGACCTAGCCTTCTATGCCATACATTAGGGTCCTTATTAGGATTGACTATACTTAGGAGAGCACTAAGAGAAGTAGGAACAGCCTGAGTGGTGGATGAGGGCTCCACTATCCATGTACCAGGAAGGATCACTCACTAATAGAGGAGAAGCAACATAAGCTGAGACAGGTTTATGATCATTTCCAGTGATGTTACTTGGAGGGACAAAGTCTTCTTCAAACCTGTGCCAGCAGGAGGTAACAATGTGCCCAGTTTTACCACATAGTTGACACACCATTTTGTTTCCTGTGTAGCCACCTGAGCCTTTACCACTTTCACCTCTACCTCTGCCTCTACCACCCCTGCCAGTGTTTCTTCCTCTTCCACCAGTGTTCTGTTGCTGAGAGGCCTTCCACCATTGTTTCCATAAGATGTATTTCCCCTCATTTGATATCCTTGGACCAGATTAGCAGTAGGACCAGTACCATTGTATCTCGATATAAGACTTTCATGGGTTATGAGCTGGGATTGAACATCCTGCCAGCTCAAAGAACCAACTCTGGAGGTGATATTTACCACTACAGATTCATAATCCCTATCCAGGCCTCCAATTGTGGCTAGTATCAATTCTGATTTGGATATGGGATAGCCATCTGCAACCAGATTATCAGAATATCTGAGCAAGGTAATCAGACATAGATTTTGAACCCTTGGATGCTTTGGATAAGGCATCTTTGTATTCTAACATTCGAGATTCAGATCTACTATTAAATAAACTTTCAATGGTTGTCTAGATTTCATGAGCAGTGCCACAACCAGCAACCTCACTCAAGGCCTGCTCAGTCATGGATCCCAAAAGCCATCCCATCAACAGATTATCCTTAGTGAGCCAGTCATCATTCAACACATGAAATCCAGTGGTGTTATGAAAAGGAGGAGAGGGACTGAACAAGTGATCTTCTAGCTTATATCCTTTAATAATGGGAAGAACAGTATATCTCCACAAAAGATAATTGTTCCTATCCAACTTAACCGTACAGGTCTGATTTAGGTTACTAGAAAACGGTGGGTGCAGAGGTGAAGTTGGATTTGAGCTTAAAGCTCCAAACAATGGAGGTGAAGGTATGGTGGTTCTTACATTCATATAAGGTGAGTCAGATCATAAAAAAGATGAAGTATTCTGAGACAGACCTGAGCTCAAAACGGGAATGCAAGTGACTATTCCACCGGAGAAGATTGGTAGACTCATCCCTGGTGCTATAGATCCAAGTCTTGTGGTCTGCATGTAGATGTTGGCATTAGATCCCAGGATTGGAATGGTTGTAGCTGCAGGCTGAGGAGAGCTGATGTTGTTGTCAGCATTTCCGGTGACTCCTAGCTCTGTGTTTTCCGGTGCCGGAGCAGCGGTGGTGGTGGTGTTGAAAACGTTAGGCTCTGATACCAAGATAGAAGGATAGTGAAAACATAATCTTTGATATTAGATTCTCAGATTTCGTAGTACCGCCTCCAGTCTGTTACACATTCTTATATGGAAAACAAAACAGCTAAAAGATAAGGAGGACACATGTCAACTCCACACAGTGACACTTTTACACAAGATAAATACACACTAAAATACTTATTTTCTAACACGATCCACGACCCGTATCTTGGAATTCATGCTGCCACCCATGTTCAAAGGTCACAAGAGAATCTCGGTACCCAATACATGCACCGGATGGTGCTGTAATCATTTTTGAAAAAATTATTTCAAATAAACCGTCTGTATCCATAGCCGATCCTATGAAATTCAGGCCCGAGGCCTGTTTTGCCTTATGACAAGGCCGGACGTGTCTGTATCTATCAATCAAATGTTGAATTAGTGAAGTCAATTATGGATAGTATATGACTCTATCAAAGAAACTATATGTGTATTTTTTGACTAGGAAAGTCTAACACATATATTTAAAAGGCATAAGCGGCAAAGAGAACTATGTGACACTTACATTTGGCAATAAGACATGCCTTTTCAGCTTGTTTGGCGGACATGATTTACTAAAGTTTTGTTACCTAAACAAAAAAAACAAAAACAAAAAAAGAAAGGAAAAAAAAAACAAAAAACAAAAAACAAACAGACAAACAACACCCTCTGTCAATAAACAAGGAAATTCGAAATGGCTAAACAAAAAGGGTAATGATAGATCTACTCCCTCAAGTCTACACCATTTTTACTCCCAACATAATCTTGTGGTTGTGATTTTTTCAATTTTTTTAAATTTCTTTTACAAGTGAAAAACATGTGGTGAGATGATGATGGTGTAAAAATGGTGTAGACTTAAGGGAGTAGATCTATCACTCCCCAAACAAAAATCGTGCCATAGAAACTTGTTATCATGTAATAAGAACAATAGCAATTTACAAATGATGGGAATTGGGAAACCTTTTCTAACCTCTCGGCGTGTTGTTTTATAAATTCATGTATCTTTTCCACCATTGATTAATTACCCACGACAAGAATCAAAATATATGTCGTAACCCTAAAAAAATATATGTTGTTTCACTCTGTTATGAAATTGGAAGCTTAACAATAGTCACTCCATAGTAAGACTCAAAATTTGGCCCTTCTTGGTAAATGGTGGTGGAGATTCAAAAATGAGAAAGGTGTTTTGTGGAGAGAGTTAATCTGTGCCATTTATAACAATGAGGGTGGGTTTGGGGAGGTAAATATGGGTCTCATTAGAAGATGTGGTAGAGTTTGGAAGAGTATAGTTAAGTCTTGCTTAGGTGTGGAAAAGCAAGGGGTTCGGTTGGTGTCCTCTTACGGATGGAAGGTGGGAGCGGGAAGAAGGTGAGGTTCTGGTTAGACTGTTGGGTGGGGAATTTTGTGCTAATGAATAAGTTCCCTAGACTCTTTCAGTTGGAGTGCAATATATATTGCTTGGCCAAAGATAGGGGAGGGTGGGAAGGGAGTGAATGGGAGTGGAAGTGGTGTTGGAGAAAGGAAGTTAGTGGGAGGGAGTTTGCTGAATTAATTGATTTGGAATCTCTTCTGAACCCTTATTATGTCATTACAGGTACTCCTGATACGCTAGATGGATGCTAAGCAAGGATGGATATTTTTCTGTCAAAGCAGATAGATATATCATCGATACTGATTTTATTGAGCATTTGGCTGCTCCTTCGTGGAACTTCATATGGGACAATTTGGTACCCAAAAAAGTAAATCTTTTCTTCGGTTGCCTACAAAATTAAACTTGGCTCAGCGTGGAGTTGGACTATTAAACTTGATTTGTCCTTTTTGTCACTTGGTTGATGAGGATTTAACCCATCTATTACTACATTGCCCTTTTTCTTATCATGTTTGGATGTTCTTAGACAAGCTAAAAAAATAGTGTTTAAAAATTTCAAAAATCTCTCTATTTCGATCAACAAGCTAAGGGCCCTACCCCCCACTTATTATAGGCATTGTCCCCAATGACTAATAATAAAGAAAAGAAAAGGTACCTTATCTCTGATTGTGGCTATCCAACATCTCGGTAATCATGGATCGTGACTATTGTCAACGTGTTCCTAGTTGCTCCATCATCTTGTATGGCACAACACTCCAAAAACTTTCAAATATATGCAGCGGGCAATAAGAAAATAAGGTGGCGGTAGGCGAGCATACTCATGGAATGCGCGCAAACAGTTTAAGCCACTTTATTCGTTATTGACCGTCGCAAGATGCGAGAACTTATACGAGGGTATCACATGAGAATCATGAAGGAAAAAACCGCATATATCCAGAGTCAGATGACAGAAGATATATGTGATAAAAAAAACCTTTCGATTGCCATGCTACTTTATTGACTAATACTCGAAATAAGCAAAAATAATTCAATAAAGGTTTAGAAAAATAGTTCTGAGTTTATAGTCGCCAGCTCGACTATACTAATAGGGCTCCTTTAATCGTAATGCGGGTCTTCCAACCTAAAGACTTCCATCTCGATGTCATAATTGTGCTCTTGGTAATGCTTTAGCCTATGGCCATTCACTGTGTAAATCTTCCCAAAGCGTTCACCCCTAACTTTACATGCGCCGGACTGAAATACATTAGTGGCGACACATGGTCCAATTATACTTTACAGGAAAAAGGCGAAGACGCGTATCGTACACCAACACTTTGTCTCCAATTTGAATGTGCGATTCAGAATCCGTTTATCGTGCTGGCACTTTATTCTTTCCTTATAAATCTTAGCATTTTCATATGCTTGAAGTCAAAATTCTTCCAACTTATTAAGCTCCAATAATCTTTTCTCTCCGGCCAAACCTTCAACCATATTCAAGAATTTCACAGCCCAAAGGGCTCGGTGCTCCAATTCAGCCGGTAAGTGGCACACTTCTCCAAATACAATCATGTACGGTGACATCCCAATCATAGTCCTATAAGCAGTTCAGTACGCCTAGAGAGCGTCGTCTAATTTCAGAGATGAATCTTTCCTTTTAGGATTAACCGTTTTCTCCAAAATCCTTTTAGTCTCTTTGTTCGTGACTTCCACTTGTCCGCTTGTTTGGGGGTCATAAGCTACTGCAATCTTATGTCGCACCCCATATCTTAACATTAACTTCTCAAACAACCTATTACATAAATGGCTTTATCCATCCTTAATAATGGCTCTTGGTACCCAAAAACTCATCAAAATATTCCTCTTAAGAAACCTCACGACAACCCTGGCGTCATTTGTAGTTGAAGCTATTGCTTCCACCAATTTTGATACATAGTCGACTGCTACCAGGATGTAACGATTAGATTTTGACGATGTATAAGGTCCAACAAAATCAATTCCCCAAACATCAAGTAATTCGACCTCATGGATACTGTGCAGTGGCATTTCATTCCGCTTAGAAATGTTTCCATTCATTTGACAGGAATGACAGGCTCTAGTAAAATCGTAAGTAGATTTAAATATTGTCGGCCAATATAATCCACACTGCAGTACCTTCGCTTCTGTTTTATCGGTGCCATAATGACCTCCAGCTTCTCTTGCATGACAATAGCTCAGAATACTTGGAATCTCATCATAATGGATGCATCTCCTAAGAATGGTATCAGAACACATTTTGTATAAGTAGGGATCATCCCAATAATAATGCTTCAGATCAATGAATAACTTCATCTTATCCTCATTTGTGAATTCCGGTGGTAGGTATCTTCCCGCAAGATAATTCACAATATTTGCAAACCAAAGGTATACCTTACTTACTCTTGATGTGGTTTGTTGGAACTGAGAGTCAGTTGGAGCAACTACTGAGATGGCAAAAAGTTGTTCATCAGGAAAGCTCTCCTGAATCTCATTGGTTTGCTCTTCTTCTAACAATGTTAATCTTGACAGGTGGTCAGCCACCTGGTTCTCAGAACCCTTATTATCATTAATTGTAACATCAAACTCTTGTAAGAGTAGAATCCATCTTAATAATCTCGGTTTGGAGTCTTGCTTGGTAAGTAGATACTTCAAAACTGCATGGTCAGTGAATACAATGACTTTAGATCCTATGAGGTAGGGTCTAAACTTGTCAAAAGCAAAAATCACAGCTAAGAGTTCTTTTTCAGTAGTTGCATAGTTCTTTTGGGAACTATTGAGGGTACGACTTGCTGAGTTATGAGCCCCAGTTGCACGTAAGTTCGATTAATTTCCAAAAATACCCCCAATGTGTGATTTTACTAAAATGCCACTACGACTAACTGCCATGAAGTGAACACTTACATCATATGACAAATTCTTGTGTTTAAATTTATTTTTGCAGGTCCTAATTAAATTTATAATTAATTGTTTAATTATTAATTTAATTCATAAAATTAAATTTATTAGTTTTATAAATAATTTATTTAATTAAATAACTTAATTATATAAGTTATATAATAGAAATTTGCCAGGCCCTAATTTGCTATATCCATGTTCCTTAGTCTGGCTCAACCTTTTTTTTATCCATATACGCAAAAAGAATTCCCGCAGAGTTTTTGTCTTGATCTCATCTGTTTGTTCGAACGTGCCTTTATTTCTTCAGGGTATGCCATTCTCTGATATAAAACTTTTTTTTAGTGGAGCCTGTTATAAAACTTTTTTTTTTTTTTTAGTGTAGTAAAATGTTAATATTTACGGCGTTTTTAAAAGAACGCCGTAAATACATGCACTAAATGTACACTTTTCTTGTAGTGGTTCTTGAGTGTTTAAAGTTATGTTTAGAAAGTTTCTATAAACGGTAAAACAGATTACTATAAAAGGAAATCAGAGAATTGTTTCCAACATCATTAACATAAAACTCCTTAATCGTGTTGAATCCCAGTAATTTAGAATCCGAAGTGATAGTAATTAATAGTGTCAAAACGCAATAAGATTTGCTCGTAATTATTAATATTTTAGTTTGTAAAGGATACATATATAAAGTTTACCACGTACAAACACGAAACATAACACCACCGCAAGCACAAAACATGAAAATTACACCACAAAACATGACAAGAAAAACTTCAAAAACCGATACACATATTTTTCGGTTTCTTCCCTATGGGGTACTGTATTCGTCTCCAAAAAACCCACATTCAGATGAGATTGATATTTTTGCTTAAGGAGTAGGATCCTTATAAACAACCAATTGCCCTTCAGTGGTGCTCGAATCGCCCTCATCAGCACTCAAATCCTCCTCATCAGCAGCCAATTCCATGGCAGTAGTAGCCGGTGTGTTCTAAGAAAACAAGCACAATATTGCATTAGCTTTCAACACTGGAATTGAACATTAGGTAAAGAAAGAAAAAAAAAACTTCAAAGAAAGAACACATGAAACTTTCATACATTGGTGCATTCGTACTCAAGCGCATCGTTTTTACCACGGACAGGAACGCAATCGCAATCACTTGGACAGGTAACATCGCTGCCGCGTATCCAACCACATCCAAAGTCTCCACACTTCAAATATTCATCTTGAAGAAGCCCTCGATATGTTGACAGTGACTGATGATCAGCTATCTTATCATCATGCAGCATCAGCTTCCCATTCCTTGGAGGAGTTATCGTATTTTTGGCTAAATCCTCAATCTCCATTACTGCATCAAACCGAGAATTTGTATATATACATATACATATATATAATCACACAACATATCAAGAAACCGCAAGATATATAACGAATTAGAGATTGACATTCTGAAACTTAAACTGTAAAAGTAAACTCAAACATAAAATATATATATTCAACACCTTCTTCTTCTTCAGCCTTCCCAAATGAATCATTTGCTGAACATGCTGCCAGCATGCAACCAAGTGCCAGGATGACGAAGATCACGCTTTCTGCTCGGAATTGCAACATCTTTAGTTAATTAATTCTATGGAGCTGATATATCTTTATGCATCAATTTGCATTAATTTCATAACAATATTGTTTTGGACTTGGGAGGGATTATATAAGGTTTGGTGTTAAGTCAGATTATTCATTCGGTTAACGGATCTGTGTTTTCACAAGTACGTACAAAGATTAATTAACGTCAGCATATATATTGGAAGATGGAGAATTCACAATACAATTAATAGGATCTACATGTATTAATGAGTCATATACCATAAAGTATTATAGACATGACGGGTATCAGTGGCGGATCCAGAAATTAAGTTCAGCGGGGTCCGTAATTTTTTTTTTCACGGGGTCCGAAATATTTTTCAATCGGAAAAATGTAGTGTTTTCTTATTTTTAACGGGGTCCGCGGACCCACTTATGTATAGTGTGGATCCGCCTATGACGGGTATTTATTGTTGAAGATATTAGTCAAACCCATAAAATTAATCGTGGCTTGAAACATGTGTAGAAATAGCCAACTTTTGCGTGAATTTCAAATACGCTCTGGTGTGATTCACCGGAATTTTGTTACGTCTAAAAATACTACTCACGGAGTAGATGAGTTTGGCTATTGAATCACTCGATTAGGATATCGGGTGAATAAGAAATTAATGCGTAAGGTTTGTGTAAAACACGTTGGGAAAACAAACAACCGCAATACCACACGTATCACAAATGCCCAAAAATTCTTCCCAATTACACGCAACGGAATTAAACGAGGCAGCCCCAACGAAGATAAATCACAAATTAAGCGAACGAAACACAGAAAATCAACACCACAATTTTAACGTGGAAAACCCCTCTCGATATGAGAGAATAAAAACCACGAGGCCGAGGCCCACAAAACTCCACTAATCAGCAAAAGATGTTACAAAAGTGTTTCAAACACATCAACCAAACTCAACTACACCAAAGCATCAACTAAGAATGCAAAATACAAGAGTTGTTGAAAGATATCACTGAAAACGCAGCAGTCAGATCATGGACAATTTCCTGGAGATTGAACAGTCGAAACGAAAATTCCACCGTTCAGATTGAAGAAGAATGAGAGATGAACAAGCCCTCAAAATTTCGAGCCGATCGGAGTCCGTTTCGATGCCCGATCGTCGCCGTAAAGTTTCTGCAGCAACACAGAAAATTGCTGCGAATTTAGCCTTTTTTGCCTCCTTAAAATTGTGAAGATTAGGGAAAAATTAACCTAATTTGTTCCCTTAAATACTACTTGACATATTATTATTTTTCCAATTATTTAGTGGTTTGGGCTCCACAAAGGAGTGATCCACCCAACAAATCTCCCCCTCACGACAGTGTGGAGGAATTCGTCATTCCCACAATAGAACGACATATCTCAAGCTTCTCCATTCTCAATGCTTTTGTCAACATATCCGCACCATTGTCATCCGTGTGCACTTTTTCAAGTGCTAGCAACTTCAACTCCAACACATACCGAATCCAATGATAACGAACATCAATGTGCTTGGTCCTAGAATGAAAGGCTGCATTCTTACCAGGATGAATAGCTCTCTGGCTATCACAAAGCAACACATACTGATCTTGCTTCAAACCAAGCTCCCGGAGGAACTTCTTCATCCACAACAACTCTTTACACGCTTCAGTTGCTGCAATGTACTCAGCTTCAGTAGTTACAATACATTTTTGCAACCTCGATTGCCATGACACAGCCCCCCCTGCAAATTTAACCAAATATCCTGAAGTAGACATGTAAGAATCAACATCTTCATCCATATCAGAATCAGTGACCAACCACACTGGTTTTTCACCACCAAAAGTAAGGCATAAATCCGTAGTACCCTTGAGATATCTCATAATCCATTTCACAGCATTCCAATGCTCTCTACCAGGATTAGAAAGAAAATGACTAACCTTACCAAATGCATAACCTATGTCTGGTCTAGTACATACCATGGCATACATCAGACTACCCACTTCTGAAGCATACGGGACCTTCTGCATACTTTCCTTTTCATCATCGCTAGAAGGACACTGTTTGATACTCAACTTGAAATGAGATGCAAGTAGATTGGACACTGCTTTAGCATCACTCATGCTAAATCTCTAAAGCACCTTCTTTATGTACTTCTCTTGTGAAAAATAAATTTTCCCGGCCTCTATGTCACGAGTAATCCGCATCCCTAAAATATGCTTTTCATGGCCCAAGTCTTTCATGGCAAAAGACTTGCTTAACTGCTGCTTCAACCCGTCAATCCTTGAAGTATTCTTGCCAACAATCAAAATATCATCAACATAGAGTAAAAGAATGATAAAATCATCCTCTGAGAATCGTTAATAAACATGCAATGATCTGAAGTAGTCTTCCGGTAACCCTGCTCCTTCATGACAGACTCAAATTTCTTATACCACTGTCTAGGCGCTTGCTTCAACCCATAAAGACTCTTCTTCAACTTGCACACAAGATCCTCTTTTCCTTTCAGCTAGAAACCTTCTGGCTGCTCCATGTAGATGTCTTCTTCTAAATCACCATGAAGAAAAGCTGTTTTAACATCCATCTGCTCAACCTCCAAATCAAGACTAGCTGCCAAGCCAAGCACAGTCCGTATAGAAGACATTTTCTCAACAGGACAGAAAATCTCACCAAAATCAATGCCCTTTCTCTGACCAAAACCTTTGACTACTAATCTTGCTTTATACCGAGGTGTAGAATTACCGTCTTCGCTCTTAATTCTGAAGACCCACTTATTCTTCAAAGCTTTCTTCCCTTTAGGCAATTTCACAACTCATGTGATTGTCATGCAAAGACTTCATCTCATCTTTCAAAGCATCAAACCATTTATCACATCAAGCCATTTATCTTTATGTTCATCATCCATGGCCTCCTCAAAACATTCAGGCTCTCCACTATCTGAGAGCAAAATATACCCAGTCACTGGATATCTAGTAGAAGGGTGTCTCTCTCTAGTAGATCTCTTGGGAATAACTGGTGGAGCCTCATCTGGTACTGGTTCCACAATCATATCATCGTCAATGTTCTGATCGAAATCAACTGCATCATCTGCATCATCCTGCCGATTACTCTGGTCAACAACTGCACCATGCTCCTCTATAGGTGTAGGAGAAATTATCTCCAGGTCAGCTGAACCATCACTAGCCTGAGGTGTTGAACTCTGATTTTTATCAACATCCTGCAAAGTCTCTGATGACGGTCAAATTATACCCATAAAAGTCATCAACGTTATCCTTAAATCGAGATTAATAATATATATTTTATATTAAATCACATGTTTATATTGATTATTTAGTATTGTGTGATTTATAAGATATAATTTGGTATTTATCTGTTTTTATTATTTAAATAGGATTTACTGTACAATAAATATTGATTTTATAGATTGCGATGAATCGGAAGATATCTATTATCGGAGGAAGTAAATCTCAAGAGAAATCAAAGCAGAATCGGACTACATTAAAGATAAATACCGAAGCAGCACGAAAAGTGGAGTAAGGAACAAGAAAAGCCAGCGAGCCAATCAGAGAAGAGAGGACTCGCTGGCAACAAGTGCTCAGCTCACTGGGAGCGAGTTCCCTAAAGCCACCGGATCGACTCGGAGTTATCTCGACGCATAATTAGGATTTAGGAAACGTAATTTAAATCGGCTGAAGCTTATCTTAAGGCGGTTTTTCAACCCTATATATATTTGTTCCATTGCATCAACTAGAATACAACTTTTACACAACTCATAATAAAAATCCTCAGGTTCTCAGAGCAGTTTTTAATACAAGTTCAGCAGTAATTATGTGAGTTCTTGTATTTATTTATTCTTTGTTCTTTGTAATTAAGTCCCCCCAATTATTGTTTATCGTTTGAGGTTGTTCGTTCTTCACCGAACGATGTAGATCTAAGGATACGATATGAGGCAGTGGGGATTCCTTGTCTATAAGGATCCACACGCCCAGATCTGTTATCCGGTGATCTATAGATGACTTTGGTATGATCGACAATCGTGTTTTTAGTAGATCTATATAATTTCTTTATGAATCTCTATATTATCCGTTATGTATAGAGAAACGCTAAGATTTAGCTGTTCACCGCATCAATCTAGCCACGTCTTTATGGTGTGATTGTCCACCTAAAATTTCTTGTCTTAGTAGGTATGGCTACGGCTATGTTGCTCGTCTATTTTAATTAGCATATGATTAGAAAATACCAATATAGAGCTCCTAGTTCGGCTCATGAATTGATCTTCCAGGACTTTTAGCGAGATCTAGATCTGTTTTGTATTAGGGAATTGAGCTTATCTAGTTATACGTAAGTTTTAAATTAACATGATACCTACAAAGTCAGTGTTAATGGGACGGAGACTGATGCGATCGCTTAGGAAGTACGCCTAACCACAGGAATGTTGCCTAGGTGAGGAATACGGTTAATATCGGCATCTCTAGTTTTGTAAGCGTGCGAGTTATATGAGATGGAGGCCTAAAAAGCGAAGTCACGTAATGTAGCATAGTGATCTAGATCTAGTTTAGGGGATGACTCCCATAGCCAATATAAAAGAAATACGAATCGGATTAATAGTTGTCGAGTCTAGCTTAATTATATAGAATCTCTAGATCCAAACGATAACATAATAATTGGGGAGGTTAATTACATTGTTTATGTGTTGTGGTGTGTCGAGTCCTTTATCTTTCTTGTCTTTTCTTGGTCGTAGACCGCCTCTGTGTGCTTGACATGAATGATTAATTGTTTGTATATAAATGACCCACAATTGGTTCCCTGTGGGATCGACCTTGATTCGCTATAGCTATACTATGATGGACTTAGTACTCTTGCTAGTATTTGTTTACGGTGGTCAAGTATTTTTTTATCACTTGATCTACGTCATCAGTCTCATTCTCTGCAAACACAACATCTCGGCTTCTAATCACTTTCTTGTCAACAGGATCATAAAATTTGTACCCAAACTCATCTTGAACATAACCCAGAAAAATACACTATTTAGTCTTAGCATCAAGCTTAGACCTCTCATCTTTAGGAATGTGAACATAAGCTTTACAACCAAAAACTTGTAAATAATGGTAAGATACATCTTTACCTGACCATACCTTCTGAGGAACATCATTCTGCAAAGGAACACATGGAGACATATTTAACACATGAACCATTGTACTCAAAGCTTCACCCCAAAAGGATTTAGGCAATCCGGCTTGTGAAAGCAATCATCTGACTCTCTCCACTAATGTTCTGTTCATCCTCTCCGCCAAGCCATTCAATTGCGGAGTCTTTGGCGGAGTTCTCTCATGTCTGATACCCTGTTTCTTACAGTAATAATGAAATGGACTTTTGTATTCACCTCCATTGTCAGTCCGTATACACTTCAACTTCTTTCCAGTTTCCCTTTCAACTAAAACTTGAAACTGTTTGAACACGTCTAACACTTGATCTTTATCATCTGTGCGGAGGGGCTTACTGCCCTTTGTCTTCAAAGTGTGGACCCAAAGTTTTCTTGGGTGATCGCCAATAAAGTCACAAAATAACGAGAACCACCAAGCGTTCGTTTCTTCATAGGACCACAAACATCAGAATGAACAAGCTCAAGTACTTCTGACTTTCTTGAAGGTGGATTTGATTTAAAAGAAACTCTAGTTTGCTTCCCTGCAAGACAATGAGCACACTTTTCCAAATGCAAACTTTTAGAACAAGACAATCAATTTTTCTTAGATAAGACAGTCATTCCTTTCAAGCTCATATGACATAACCTCTTATGCCATAACTCGGTCTCATCACCTGACTCCACTGCATGAGCCTCATCAACAATAACTTTGGCTTGAGTCAATAAAAGTGTAGGTGTTTTTGTACCTCTAGCCACAACTGAAGACCCTTTTGTGAGCTTCCACTTATCACAAGAAAATAAGCTGTTATAACCATCATCACACCGTCTGCCAACAGAAATCAAATTCAACCGGATCCCAGGAACATGCTTAACCCGTTTAAGAATTAGTCTGGTACCATTAGACGTCTCCAAACTAATATCTCCAACACCTGCACACTTTAAGATAGAATCCTGAGCCGTTCTTACATCACCAAAGTCACCTGGAGTGTATGATGTGAAAAACTCTCTTCTTGAAGTAGCATGGACTGAAGCACCACTATCAACAACCCAACTAGTCATATCATCAGCAAGAATAACATCATCAACCTCTTGAAACACAAGGAAATCATCAGAAGAAGCTGCAATAACTGTATCTTCTTTCTTCTCATCATCTTTCTTGTCATTGTTTTCCTTTTTCTCCCGTTTCAATTTAAAGCAAAATTTCTTGATATGTCCCTTCTTGCCACAGTGATTGCATTCAAAATATTTGTACTTGCCCTTGGATTGACTTCTACTCCGACCTCTATCTTTAGAAGCTCTACTTTGGCTTCTCTCCCGTGACACAGTAACCAAGACATCCGACTGTGAGGAAACACCATGTGCCTTCCTCCTTGTCTCTTCTTCCAAAACACTAGTCTTTGCAAGATCGATGGTCATAGCACCATCTGGGTATAATTAGATAGAGAACTTCAAAATTTCCCCACGATTCCTGTAAAGAGCCAAGAAGCATCCATCCTTGCACTTCATCATCAAACTTAATACCCATACCATTAAGTTGGTTCATAATACCCAAGAAAGTATTCAAATGATCAGCCATAGGAGTTCCATCATGATATCTCAAATTCATCAATTTATACATCAAAAGCATCTTATTGTTTCTAGTTTTCCGGGCATACAAGTCTTCAAGCTTTTTCCACAAAGACCTAGCATGTTTCTCCTCACTAATGTGATTTAAAACATTATCATCAACCCATTGTCTAATATAACCACAAACTTGTCTATGCAACAAGCTCCACTCTTCATCTGTTTTATCTTTAGGTTTTTCAGCACTGAAAACCGGCAAGAAATAAATTTTTCACATACAAAAGATCCTCCATTTTATTTTTCCAAATGGCATAGTTAGACACATTCAAAGTGATCATTCTATTCAAGTTGGCTTCCATTGCACCAATAAAAAAAATTCACCAAAAACACTTTCAAAACCAAATCAACTAACCGGGACTCTGATACCACTTGTTGGGAAAAAAAAACAACCGCAATACCACATGTATCACAAATACCCACAAAGTCTTCCCATTTACACACAACGGAATTAAACGAGGCAGCCCCAACAAAGATAAATCACAAATTAAGAGAAAGGAATCACAAAGAAAATCAACACCACAATTTTAACGTGGAAAACCCCTCTCAATGTGAGAGAGTAAAAACCACGAGGCTGAGGCCCACAAAACTCCACTAATCAGCAAAAGATAATACAAAAGTATTTCAAACACATCAACCAACTCAACTACACCAAAGCATCAACTAAGAATGCAAAATACAAGAGTTGTTGAAAAATATCACCGAAACGTAAATTCCACCGATCAGATTGAAGCAGAATGAAAGATGAACAAGCCCTCAAAATTTCGTGCCGATCGGAATCCGTTTTGATGCCCGATCGTCGCCGTAAAGTTGCTGCTGCAACAAAGAAAATTGCTGCGAATTTAGCCTCTCTTTGCCTCCTTAAAATTGTGAAGATTAGGGAAAAATTAACCTAATTTATTTCCTTAAATACTACTTGACATATTATTAACTTTTTCATTTATTTAGTGGGCTTGGGCTCCACAAATGACTGATCCACCCAACAAAACATGCGTGGGGAGGAGTTGAAGGTGTGATCAAACTCTCCCAAATCGGAAAAATGGAAGACTTAAGCTCCATATTTAAGAGTTTCTATGACTTTTATTGATGTGATCTAAGGGTCAAAACACTTTTGTGTAGATGGAGGACTTAGCTAATTCTACACGTGTGCCGCCATCTGTCTGGCCAGCCCGGCTCCAGCTCGGTTCGGGTGTTGTTATTATTTATTTTGGAGAAAATTTATTTAGGAAATTAACCAAAAATTATGTTTTTGGCATGTGATGTGTCATCCGACCAATCAAAATTCAAGATTTTTGTCAAAGCACTTTTGTGCAGGAGGGAGGACTTAGCGAATTATTCCACACGCGCGTGCCGCCGCCCTCCATCTGGCCGGCCCGGCTCGTGCTCGAACTCAAGTACGGTTCGGGTGAAGTTATTAATTTTTTAGACAAAATTTAGTTAGGAAATTAACCAAGACTTAATTTTTGGCATGTGATGTGTCATCCGACCAATCGAAATTCAAGAATTCTGTCAAAACACTATTGTGCAGGAGGGAGGACTTAGCTAATTCCACACGCGCGCGCCGCCGTCGTCCGTCTGGCTAGCCCAGCTCGTGCTCGAGCTTGAGCTCGGTTTGGGTGTTGCTATTAATTTTTTGGACGAAAATTCATTAGGAAATTAACCAAGAATTAATTTTGA
Source organism: Gentiana dahurica var. dahurica (assembly GCA_024500145.1). Taxonomy (NCBI): domain Eukaryota; kingdom Viridiplantae; phylum Streptophyta; class Magnoliopsida; order Gentianales; family Gentianaceae; genus Gentiana; species Gentiana dahurica. Next base: position 2,254,156 of record CM044903.1, read on the forward strand.
CAATTGAGTCTCACCCGACCAATCAAAATTCAAGAATTCATGTGATTGAGTCATCCAACCATTCAGAATTGAAAGATGCATCATCCGACCTATCAGAAGCAATGAAGAGGTCGGCAACAATTTAAATCACGCATGGATGACTTTTCTTGAGGGAAAAGTCGGCCGACTTATGTCATCTGGCCAATAAGAATTGAGTATTGGATCCTCATCTCCACTGTATAAAGTACCCCTTGGATGAAGGTAATAGCAAAAAAACATTTCTCTTGTCTTTCCCACCACATAGAGTCTCTCATATAGATCTAGTTTTTGCAGTCAAAGAGAAGTCAGAGCACTCTGTAAGTTCGCCCAGAGCTCGGATTTTCAAGTGCCTCTAATTTCGAGACGTGAAGCCATTGTATCTTAGAAGACAGTTGCTACTACCGTGGGCACCATACCAGAGCAATTTGTCTTAATGAAAGAGTAACATACTCGCTTCGGTTTAATCTCTATTCTTTTATTTATGCATTGTACTTTATTTTCTTATATCGTTTCAAGTCAGATCCGTACTGTAATAATTATGTTGTTAGATCTATTTAATAAAACAAAAAATAATTCGTGTTATTTGTTTTCTATTTTAATTTTTCGTAATTACTTCCGTTCATTACGGATCTGTTCTATAAATCACTCCACACACGATACACTTTCCCAAAAATTATATCATGGAAAGCATAGGTGAATTTGTACATATTCCACATAAGAGTGGTAATGAGAGACTTTGGGATGGATACTAAGTTCTCAAGAACGTTTTTATGTGCCTAACATGTGTGATGTGTTGATGTTATTAAAATTTGTGATTGATACCGATAGATTTGCAAGAAAGACTCAGAATATAAGAGACCAATCAACGTAAACTATTTGATTTATTGAACATGTATATTGAATTGTGTTTTCACAAGTACGTACAAAGATTAATTAATTCATTTGTCAGCATATATATTGGAAGCTAGAAAATTCACAATATTCTTTCCCAAACATTGAATATAATAGGATCTACGTGTTTCAATGAGTTATATACCATAATGTATTATAACATGACGGGTATTTATTGTTGGAGATATTAGCCATAATGTATTTGGATAATGGATCTGTGTTTTCACAAGTACGTACAAAGATTAATTAATTCATTTGTCAGCATATATATCTGAAGATAGAAAATTCACAATATTCTTTCCCAAACATTGAATATAATAGGATCTACATGTTTCAATGAGTCATATACCATAACAATGTATTATACTCATGACGGGTATTTATTGTCGGAGATATTAGCCAAACCCATAAAATTAATCGGGGCTTCAAACATAGGTTGAAATAGCCAACTTTTGCGTAAATATCAGATACGCTCCGGTGTGATTCACCAGAATTTTATTACATCTAAAAATACTATTCACGTAGTAGATTATGATATCAGGTGAATGATAAATTAATACATAAAGTTGGTGTAAAACATGTGTGGGAGAGGAGTAGAAGGTGTGATCAAACTCTCCCAAATCGGAAAAATGGAAGACTTGAGCTCCATATTTAAGAGTTTCTACAATTTTTATTGATGTGATCTAAGGGTCAAAACACTTTTGTGCAGAGGGAGGACTTAGCTAATTCTACACGTGTGCCTCCGTCTGTCTGGCCGGCCCGGCTCGAGCTCGGTTCGGGTGTTGTTATTATTTTTTTAAAGAAAATTTATTTGGGAAATTAACCAAATATTAATTTTTGGCATGTGATGTGTCATCGGACCAATAAGAATTGAGTCATCCGAACATTCAGAATACAAAGACGCATCATCCGACCAATCAGAAGCAATAATGAGGTCGGCAACCATTTAAGTCATGCATGGATGACTTTTCTTGAGGGAAAAGTCGGCCGAATTATGTCATCTGGCCAATAAGAATTGAGTATTGGTTCCTCTTCTCTACTATATAAAGAACCCCTTCGATGAAGTTTATAGCATAAAAAATTTCCTTCTTTTCCCCCACATAGAGTCCCTCATATAGATCTAGTTTTTAAGTCGAAGAGAAGTCGAGCACTCTGTAAGTTCGCCAGAGCTCGGATTTTCAAGTGCCTTTAAATCCGATACGTGAAGCCATTGTATCTTGGAAAACAGTTGCTACTACCGTGGACACCATACCGGAGCAATTTGTCTGAAGAAAGAGTAACAAACTCTCCTCGGTTTGATCTCTAGTCCTTTTTATATGAATTGTACTTTATTTTCTTATCGTTCCGAGTCAGATCCGTACTGTAATATTTCTGTAAAAAGAATTCCTGTTATTTATTTACTATTTTAAGTTTCCGTAATTACTTCCGTTAATTACGCATCTGTTTCATAAATCACTCCACACACGATACACTTTCTCAAAATTTATGTCATGGAAAGCATATGTGCATTTGTACATCTTCTACATAAGAGTGGTAATGAGAGACTTTGGGATGGATAATAAATCCTCAAGAACGTTTTTATGTGCCTAACATGTGTGATGTGTTGATGTTATTAAGATATGTGATTGATACTGTAGTAATTGATTTGCAAGAAAGATCAGAATATAAGAGACCAATCAACGTAAACCATTAGATTTATTGAACATGTATTTTCTCATTGATTGATTTGTGAATAGAGTACATAATTTATTGTGTGATGTAACTTAGTGAACAAGAATTCATAAAAGGTAAAATAGTAAACTATAATATTCTAGGGTTTGGAGAGTATTTTCAACACGTGGCCACAATCCTATTAGGAATGGATTAACATTGATATTGGTCTTCAAGAATGTAAAACGGGGATGGCCAATGGGTTTGATAAGTAGACCGGCCAATTGGTCTTTGGAGGAGAGGAAGAACACGTGCAACTTCTGTGATGCCACAAGTTTACGAACATGACGGAAGTCAATTTCATGCCGGCAAGGCATTAGTCTGTATGTCGGTTTTTTCAAGATATTGTAAAATATATTTTCTCTGAGTGAGGTAGAGACCATCTGGAACAATGAGAGCTTTATGCCAAGGAAGTGAGATAGTGGGTCAAGATATTTGATCGGAAAATGACCGGATAAATGGTCAAGCACAAGCTGAATGGCATCATCGGAAGAGACTGTAATAATAATGTCGTCAACATAAACTAGAAGATAAACAAGAGTCGAGCCCTAAGAGTATAGATAGAGGGAGGTGTCGGCCCAAGAAGCATAACCCATAAGCGAGTAGAACAGCGAGTCGTGAAAACTAAGCATGAGGGGCCTGGTAGATGCCTTAGAGACTTTGTATTTTACGGCAGACATGATGGGGAAAATCCAGATGAACGAAACCTGGAGGCTGCTGCATAAAAACAGTCAATGTGAGTTAACCATTCAAAAATGAATTCTGAACATCTACCTAGTCGGATGGACTAGCGTTGAGAGAGTGCAAGTGATAGCAAGATCCGAATACTGAGGGGTTTGACCACAAGACTGAAGGTCTCATGAAAGTCAATCCCTTTTGTTTGGTGAAATCCTTTGCAATGAGCCGAGTTTTGTGACATTCAGTGGAACCATCATCAAGACGCTTAACACATAAACCCATTTATTTCCAATAACATTCACGTGAGTAGTATAAGAGAAAAGATCTCATGCATTATTATGAGTCAGAGAATAGATCTCATCATGCATTGCATCATGCCAAGCTCGGTGTTTAGAGGCTTTGGTGTAGGAAGTGGGTTTAGTAGAGGGAACCGAGGTAAGAAATCCTTTGGGGAGAGGATAACGAACGAAGTCGGGGTGCTATTTGGGCTTGAGAGTATTTGTTTTTGAACGATGGATCATGCGATAAGAAGGAGGGATAGGAACATCACTAGTGGGTGAAGCAAAAGATGGGTCGGTTGACAGTTGGGGAGAAGCCGATTGGGTTGAAGAAGGGGAGGAAGGAGCTGGACTTGGCGGCATGGGAGGCGAAAGGGTGGGGAAGCAAGATGGGAAGTTGGATTGGGTAGTTGAAGAGGGATTTAGACTGTATGGTTGGAGTAAGTGAGAGGTGATGATGGTGTGTGATAGGGAATGGTGGGTTTTCATCGAAAATGTCGTGATGTGCAATGTAAACACGACCAGTGGTTAGGTCAAGGCATTTGTAACCATGGTGAGAAGTGTTGTATCCAAGGAAGATCGATGCAATTCTTAGAGCAGAAGTCGGTTTTATTATGGTTGTAGTGGTGAAAGATGGGCCATCAGGCACAACCAAAGACACGAAGAAAGGAGTAATCAGAGGGACGGCCATGGATCTTTTCATACGGGTATTTGTGAGCTAAGATTGGGGTTGGGAGGCGATTGATAATATATGTGGTGGTGACAAAGGCATCTTCTCAATAGGGTAGTGGCATATTTGACTAGGAAAGAAGGGATAAACCAATTTCAACAATTTGACGGTGAATATTCTCAGTGACACCCATTTGTTCATATGTGTGAGCGCAAGCTGATAATGCTCTAAACGGCACTAATAATTATACCCTTATTCACCCCGAATTCTGCTCAAGAGAGGATAGATAGACTCGTTATTATTAGATAAATCAAAAAGGAGATTCATGTTTGTCAAGTGTCAGGAGGCATAACATGATTCTTCTTAATCGAATTACAAAACCGTTGAAAGCAAAACTTGAAGAATACATGAAACATCTTTAAAAGCATATCTTGTAACATAAGGATGTCATCTTTATAACCACGTTGAACAATGCATAGATAAACATGCATATTAACTATGTCAGTCCGTATTGCACGTATTTGTTTGTTTCATTCATTTCTTACTTACCGTGTTTAGCCTGTTGATCAAACTTACGTAATCTACTACTAATTAACCCATAATTCACTTTTCAACTAACAATAACATATTCGTGTCTTGTCTATCATGTTTATGTTGCTTATTCACCTAACATTAGGGCCTGGTGCAACACGGCTAATATGACTAACCATAACTCCAATAATGGGACTTAAAACCCACTGAACTTAAGGAATTTTATCTTAAGAACGACATGGTTAGCATAGCTAGTCATTCCTCCAATACGGGCTTAGAACCCATGATACTCCGCATAGAACATTGCGGTATAACTATCAAGACCTTGTCTTAGCACAAGTAGGAACACATATAGCACATAAATATACGTTAAAGTCCATATCCAACATATGAGAACCTACTAAGGCCATGGGAAGTCTCATTGTATCTTCACTACTCATAACCAAGACGCAAAAAACAGTTAACAAAAAAATATCCATAAAACCAAACATTACATTGAAATCATATTAGAATTATTAGGCAAACACATAATCATGTCTGTATTCGTGCAGTTTAACGTGAAAGAATATTCAAAACAAGTTAAAAGCATAATATTGAAACTAGAAACGTAAACTTTTGATATGAAGAACTCCTTACCCTAAAGACAAGCCGAATGACAAATCGAACATCTAACTTTTCAAATATACGCGGGTCTAAAAACAAGAAACAGATGACGGATTATTGTTCCGCTCTTCGTGTTCTTCGAATTGATACTGCATTAAAAATCCCTTTTTCGATTGTATGTCAATTTCGTATAAACACTTTTAATATTACTTCAAAAAATTATGTCATTCATATTACTTCTAAAATTAAAATAATTATAAGACGATAAATATCATAAATTAAATTTACTCGTAAACCATAGTGAATCGGATTGAAGACCGGCGTACGAATCATCCTTTTATCTTCTTTTTACCCTCGAATACTATACTCCCTCTTCGTGTTCTTTTCCGCCCAATTGCACAACCTAGTGATATAAATCATCAAATTCCCTTTATTCATCGGTGGAATACAAAACATCAACTTAACCAATCGCCCTTCATGCTTTCTTTGAACACACACATCCATCTTTTATAATTGATAATAGATGTATATTTTTTTCCCAAGTCATTATTTATTTCTTGTGACAATCTCAATGAAATATTTTCTTTTTTTTTGAGACAAAATATTTTCTTTTAAGTAACTTATCATAAATAACGGATCGAGAATATCTCTATATTATTATATTTTTAAATTAAAAGAATCACTATCCCGGTCAAACACATATTTTTCGATGATTTACTAATCCATAAAATCATTTATTTGATTTATTGCTCAATATCTGAGGGTTACATGAGATAGGCATATTCTTCTAGAGCTTACATTCTAAAGAAGCATCATGACATTGTATTTTATTTACTATTCATTACCTCGCCATCCGGGGGTTACAATAGCCGGGACTATCCCTCCGGGGGCTTATATTTTGAGGGACTCAGACTTTGCTGGCATAGTGAAGGTTTAGTAGTACTTAACTCATACCAATATGCTTTAATTTTGTTACGGTCATTTGTGGCTCATACATTGACATATGTATTGTCACTGCAGATCAGTTAGTAAGTTATTCCGTTATTAGATACAGACATTATTACAGTTACTATCATACTCATATGCATTACACCTGCTCATGCTTATCCATTGTCTTTTCTTTTTCATCTGATTACACTCGCTTTAATACTTGTACACTATTAGAATAATTATTTTATTATAAAAGACAGACCTTAATGGAGACCTATGAAAATATCCTTGAATATTCTCATGGTTTCTCTTGATTATGGTTTTTCTTACTGAGCTGTGAGAGCTCACTCTTTATTTATGAATTTTAGTGGAAGGTAGTGTTGTGTTGATGGATAAGAGGATCCGGTAAGAGAATATTCTTATGCTAACTAGATCTCTTGTTCATGACATTAATTCTCGTTCTTACCATTTGTTGATTTGTGAGGCTGGTGACCCCATTGTTTACTAGGTGTTGTTATCTTTTATTAGTATGTGTGAGTAGTGTGAGGTTTGAGATCGGTAATGACATTGGATATTTTGTATCAGTGGACATTGTATTGTATTGAGCTTGGGATCTTTTTGTTGGCATTTCTGGTAGTTATGGATATTAGTTTATATTAGAAATAGGGTGGTTGTCGCTGTTTGGCATGGTTTCCGTTCGGCCCAGTACCACTGGTTCAATGGCCAGGGAAGCTATGGACATCATCACTTGTTTATATTCTTATTATGGGGTTGAGTGATATTATTTTCTCTCTCCTTTTGTATTTGAGAGTTCATCTTCTTTGATGCTTACACGTGATCTTGTATGATGTCATTGTTGTTATAACATAATAAGGAACCCAAATGCAATATAGATAATTAACGGATGCAATCTAACAGTAATAATCAACAGAAACAACAGAAACAAGAAGAACACAAGATTTAACGTGGTTTCTAGAATTGTACCGACTACTCCAAGGACATAAAAGAGATTTTTTATCATGCATTTGATTTCAGACGGATTACACACATTACAATGATCAATACAGTTGGTATTTATAGGCACAGATCTCTAAAACCCTAACCGCCAAAAGATCTTTATCGGATCGCCATAAATGCCCTAGATGTTGGGTCCCTATGCTGACCCAACTCAGCTAAACATTGCCCAGATGTAGAACTCAGTTGCATCCAAAACCTTAGCAGACCTCAGCAGGCTGCTGACACTAGAAGAAACTCAGTACACTCCACATGCTGACTTTCACCGACTTGGATACACTTCATTCAGCTGACCATTACTCAGCTAACTCCCAGATTAGTTCTACCTGATGTAGAGTTTAAATCACTTTACTGATAAATCTCCACCTTGACATGAAATCACATTCACAGTCAACCAGATGTACTCGTACCAGATGCATTCGTCAATGCCAGATGTACTGTACCAGATTACTGCATACAATCCACTCATCTAGCCTGCCCTCAGCCAATTTTCCACATTTCCAGATTATAGGCTTAGAATATTTAGCAAGTCCAGACACAACTGGAACTTGCTCTGCTGAACTGGTTTAGTGAACTTATCAGCAGGGTTCTCATTGGTTCCGATCTTTTTCACTACAAGTCTCTTCTCATTTCTCAGAAAATGATACCTCACATCAATATGCTTGGTTCTCTCATGATGAACATGATCCTTAGCAAGACAAATTGCACTTAAACTGTCACAATAAATCTCTGCATGATCCTGATGTTGCTCCAAATCACTGATCAGTCCATTCAACCAGATACCCTCCTTGGCTGCTTCAATAAGAGCCATATATTCGGCCTCAGTAGTTGATAAAGACACTGTGGCCTGAAGAGTTTCTTTCCAGCTGACAACTGAAATCCCCAATGTGAAAACATAACCAGTCATTGATTTCCTACTGTGCACATCACCTGCATAATTAGCATCACAGTACCTTGTGACAAGACCTTGAGCTTGTGTTTGTTTTGCAATGTGTTTTCTTGGGAGTTTTTTTAACATCACATCACCATTCATTTCTTACAATTCTCCCACCAATCAAACATTCAACTACAAATAAAAAAATATTAAATCATTGATGACGGTCAATCAGGTTATAATATACTTGACCACCATAAACCAATACTAGCAAGAGGACTAGGCCCATCGTAGTATAGCTATAGTGAATCAAGGTCGATCCCACAGGGAACCAATTGTGGATCATCTTATATACAAACAATTAATTAAACATGTCAAGGACATAGAGGCGGTCTACGACCAACATAAGACAAGAAAGGTAAAGACACGACTCGACACAACGTAATTAACCTCCCCAATTATAGTCTTTATCGTTTGGACCTAGATAATTTATATAATAAACCGAACTTATTAACTGTCATTCCGTTTGAATCTATCTTAGATTGGCTACGGGAGTCATCCTCTTTAACTTGACGTAGCACCGGTAGGTCACTAGATCACTGTGATATTGTTACGTGACTTTGCCTTTTAAGTGCCTCCATCTCATATAACTCACATGCTTACAACACTAAGGATGCCGATATTAACCGTACACCTCGTCTAGGCAACATTCCTATGGTTAGACGTACTTCCTAAATGATCACTCAAACTCTCGTCCAACTAGCAATTACCAAGTTATAGTCTCATGCTAATCTACGACGTACGTATAAGCAGGTGCATGCAATTCCCGAATATAACCTACCTAGATAACGCTGAACGTCCGTGAAGAGCAATTCATAAGCCTACCTAAGATTTTTATATTGGTATTTCCTTTTTACACGTTTTAATTAAACTAAGCGAGTAACGTAGCCATAGCCATACCTACTGAGATAATAAATTCAACTAGGCTAAACCTACCATAAAGACGTGGCTATTTAACGGATGAAAACAGGGCTCGGTCGACCGAGTGTATTGGCTCGGTCGACCGAATGAACTTATTCGGTCACCCGAACGATTACAACCCAGAATACATCTTAGAATATATCTCTCAGCGTTTCATCTTACAGAACAGATTAAACAGTAATTCGCACGGCATTCATATAAACTAACATAGATACGCATTAATTAAACAATGCAGATTCATGGATGGAAACTAAGTAGATGACGTAGGTTATGGGATCCTCATAGACAAGGTATCTCCACCTTCCCAACGTCATAGCCTAGATCTACATCATCTAGCTATGATTAACTAACTCAAACGATAAAGCATAATTGGGGAATTAATTACTGAAAATAAAAACAACAGAAAATTAAAGGCTTACATATTTGTAGCCATAATAAACTGCTGGACAGCTACATTGTAACGTACCAAAGCTATGAATGTAATTGATAAAAAGGTATAAGGTATTGTATGTATATCTAAGGTGTGTGGTGGTGTGTTTTTACAAATTTTGTAGCTGCTGCTTATATAGAGGTTTTTGCCGACCTAGGAAGGATCTAGAAGATATACACGCGATTTCTGCCCGATAAACTTCAAGTGACCGAGCCGACTCTCTCGGTCGACCGAATGGATAGGCTCGGTCGACCGAGCCCTTTTTTTACACGTGTTACACGCGTCTCTTTGTCTGACTTGTTCCCCACTGCATTCTTTTGAACTTATCTGATTTCTCTAATTTATCTCTTGATTAATGCTCCGACTTTCTTCCTTATTATCTTGAGATTTCTCGATTGCGCGATATTTATCTTCCCCATTTATCACGATCTACAAAATCAGCAATTATCGCACAATAAATCAGTCTTTAATAATAAAAATAGCTAAATACCAAAAATCATATTAATAATCACTTAACATTAAATAATAAATATAAACGAGTGATTTAATATGAAATATACATTATTAATCTCGATTTAAGGTCAATGTTGATGACTTTTACGGGTATAATTTGACCGTCATCAACTACCCCCCACTTAGACTTTGATCGTCCCGAACAAAGCATCAATAAGTCATTCTCCAAGACAACATTTTCTATGGTCAAATCATACTTACACAAGAAACTCAAGTCAACTCATACTAGTCATGCTCATAAGATATCCATTATTCACTACTTACTATGAATCGAAGTGATGTGTGTATGTGCATTTAGTTTTATATATTCGTGGCAAGATTAGAGTTTATGCTAACTTCGCAATCTCAACCTACCAACATCAGCATTCATACTTCTTATGCCTCGCAATGGTTAGAGCACTAGAATAATAAGCAAGAGCGTATCTATAGGCTTTTTGGACTTGGAGACCGAGTACTACTCAAAGCCTCTTAAAGAGTTGAATATATTTTTTTTTTCATATCTTCATATTTTTCAAATACTATCAATCTCAAGGAAGAAAACTTTGTAAAGTATCCCCCTATCTTAGATCAAATATAGCATTGAATATTACCACAAGCGCGGGGCTACTTTGGTAATGTCACTACAAGCCCAGTGTCTAACATTTCACAAAAACACAGGTACGTCTCAAGCTTATTACCCTGCTTTAATGGCTAAAAGATAAGAATGCATCAGCAGATAGATATTGATACTAAGTTCACATAACCAATCATCTATGCAATGTACACATAATTTCTTCAGTTATTATGATTTGCGCAGTATACTCGATTCACAGATTGAGTAATTGAATAATAAATAACTACTTGCAAAAACGGGCATGAATATCCTTAAATTAACTTAACATAAGTATAAAATGATCACGTACTCATGTAACTTGGTTCCTTTCCTATCAATTCTTAGCTAGAAACTCACAATTCTAAGGGTACGAGATACATAATATGGTATTTATTCAAATTTTCAAATTTTCAATTTTTTTACCGTTTCATTCAAATTTCAATTATAACATAACATAGCTAAGTCTCCTACCCCCTACTTAAACATGGCATTGTCCTCAATGACAAAAATAAATGAGAATTTAAGAAAAAGACTTAGCTCTGGAAACGGCTCTCAAGTACAGGAACAATATCGGAGTAAATGTCAGCACGTTGTGGAGAAGCAAGTGAAACCCTATATAAGCAGACAAACTCCACGAAACCGTTAATAACACCATGTCTATGGAAGTTATAGAATAATGTGGCAGTAATTAGGTATGAATACCTAAAAACAGTTTAAGCCACTTTATTTTATACAACCAATGACAAGGGAAACCAAAAAGAAAAATACTAAATAGAAAGAAAAATAAACAAGCAACTAAAGATGGTAGTCTTCATCTATAACCCCCACCGCTTAAATACTCTTAAAACCGGGTGGAGAAGACAAAGATCAAAAAGCATTACCCGACGTGGGAAAACACGAGGGTGACTCGATCGAAAAGGTTTTAAATCCAGGAAAAGAGAAACTTGGTAAGGTATAACAGATTGAATGCGACCTATCGGCTAAATATAAAATCAAATACTTAACGCAGAAACTTCTCGCGTGCATTGGCTATCAACAACTTAGGGTGATGTAGCTACTCCTCGAAATTACTAATAACCCAATGTATCACGTAAAAGTCATAACCGTCATCAACAAGGTCGGATCGGTGTGATAGTTCAGAACAAAACTTATCATCTAAAAATGCCGGAATAGACGGAAAAAATGTGAAATTTAAAACTTCCGGTAGAAAGATAAGTTTTACATGGATCGAACCAAAAACCTTTAAAATCTAGCTAGGGTCAGAGCTACACTTACCCCAACTAGGAACATGAAAATCAAAATGATAAAAGATAATCATTAAGGCTTAGCAATATTCAAATTCCGCAACACAAAGGTATTTTGTAAACAAAATGGAGGTTTAGAGTGTGTCGGGTTTAGAAAAAGATATATAAGGATGGTAAGAAAAGATAAAGGGTGGGTAAGAAATTGTGTGTAGGGTGGGTATTGGTTAAGGGGTTGGGTTTGGGTGGGAGAGTGAAACGGATGGAAAGAAAGAGAGGCGATGAAAGAATGGTTAGAAATGTGAACTGTTGGGGCAGATTGGTGAGAGGATCAAAAAGTTTGAAGGTGAAAAAGTGTAAAGGGAAAGATAAGGATAATTGCAGAATGAATTGCACATCACTTTGGATTTTCACTTGGATCACCTTTCTAAAAGGTTTTGGAAGTTGACCAAAATTGTTCTTGTTCACACCAATCATTCTCTGTTACATTTTCAATAATTCTCAAGCTCTCTTAATGGTTCCATCTTAAGGTTGTTTGCTAAATTTCCTTTTCTTTAGCAATTTCTTGACTCTCCTACGGAACTCTATTTCACGTGGCCTATATTGAGTAAAAAAGTTTTGCACATCCTTAGCCCCATGGCCATCGGAACACGGCAAAATAAAAAACCTCAACATATGTCACGTTACTTTTATTTGACTCAAAGAAAACAAAACCTAAAATCCTAAAAAGAAATCCTAAGGGTTTTAAAGAAGTAGTTCTGAGTTTAAAGTCCTCAGCTCGACTTTCAAAAAAAATTATCCTTGTCAGTTATCCTTCTTGGATCACTAGATGTTGACCCCTTGAGCACTATATGAGGTGGGCTCATCGCTTTTGCGGATTAATTACCCTTCCCTTGGTTGTGAGACCTAGGAAACGACAATTATCCATACCATTTATCCAAAGCTCTTACCTCGGCTCTCGTTTTAGGAATTAGTGAATTCTAAGAAACTCGGTTAAAATTACGGTTTTGGCCTTGGAAATAAGAAACAATGAATCAAAGTACTCCGAATAAGGTCGGTTATGTAGTCAAGCCTACGCCGTCTTATTCGTTGGAACATATGTGACAGTTCAGGCCAATCCATCAAGATAAGCCCCGTTTAGCCCGAAGGCTTATCGGCTATGCTAAGTCTTGTTGAACTGCTGTAACGTACATCACACGTGGAGGGGAGTCGATTGAGCCGAAGCTCGGTTGAACTCGCCCAGCCATGGTTAGACCGTTTCCGAACCCATGTACTAAGAGTCTCCGATTTCTAAATTGTCACCCAAAACGTAATCTCGTTTCTGTTTAAGGTGGGTTCACCGAGAAGCCATCACCATAAAACTCAACGAAAGCAGAAGATGGTGTTCTCTCAAAACTCAACGTCTTCTTTAGTTTGTGAATGCTTAAACTACACAATTTGTTGCTCCCATGGCCAGTAGAAGCAGTCTCATGCATAGGACAAAGAGATTTTAACAAAACTACGAGGAACTCTTTATTCACTGCTTCCTTCAACGACTACATGTTTCCTTACACCCTCTAGATGAGACAGATATGCGGCAAAACCTTCGACACTAATAAAATTAATCTTGCAAACCAACTCGGGGCTAAGATTCATACTAAGGTTCATGTATAGGCTAACTTATGCTCAAAAAACCAAAAGGTAGTAAAACATAAGAAAAAAAAAGGTAGTACCTTGCCTTCAACATTGTACCACGAAGAATTTAAGCCTTAAAATAAATATTTTTTTCGGAGCCATCTTGGTGCTTTAATGGTATTGCTTCCATCGCTTTTCCCATCTTAGATTCATAGCTCCACATGTTTGCTGGGTTATTTTCTCAGCGCCCGCGAAAAATTATTGACTTGGATTATTGCTTCCCTGGTTTCTGCAAACAGAAGAAAAACAAAACAGACCGTAGACTGATTTTAACATGGTGTCCCATGCTGCTATCAGACTTACGGATTAAACATACGGGGATAAACAGACACACGAAGTCCCAGAAAATAGAACCGGGCTCGCTGGCAGCGAGAGGCAGTCTCACTGGGAGCGAAACCAGCTGTTCCAGATTCTGGAATTTTTACACATAGCAGACAACCAGAGGGACTCAAAAACAGACTCTAAAACAGAAAACTTGACATGAATAAGAAAATTATTTATATATAAAATTGACCGTTGGTTCCCCGGCAACGGTGCCAAAAACTTGATGACGGTCAATCAGGTTATAATATACTTGACCACCATAAACCAATACTAGCAAGAGGACTAGGCCCATCGTAGTATAGCTATAGTGAATCAAGGTCGATCCCACAGGGAACCAATTGTGGATCATCTTATATACAAACAATTAATTAAAAATGTCAAAGACATAGAGGCGGTCTACGACCAGCATAAGACAAGAAAGGTAAAGACACGACTCGACACAACGTAATTAACCTCCCCAATTATAGTCTTTATCATTTGGACCTAGATAATTTATATAATAAACCGAACTTATTAACTGTCACTCCGTTTGTATCTATCTTAGATTGGCTACGGGAGTCATCCTCTTTAACTTGACGTAGCACCGGTAGGTCACTAGATCACTGTGATATTGTTACGTGACTTTGCCTTTTAAGTGCCTCCATCTCATATAACTCACACGCTTACGACACTAAGGATGCCGATATTAACCGTACACCTCGTCTAGGCAACATTCCTATGGTTAGGCGTACTTCCTAAACAATCACTCAAACTCTCGTCCATCTAGCAATTACCAAGTTATAGTCTCATGCTAATCTACGACGTATGTATAAGCAGGTGCATGCAATTCCCGAATATAAACCTACTTAGATAACGCTGAACGTCCGTGAAGAGCAATTCATAAGCCTACCTAAGATTTTTATATTGGTATTTCCTTTTTACACGTTTTAATTAAACTAAGCGAGTAACATAGCCATAGCCATACCTACTGAGATAATAAATTCAACTAGGCTAAACCTACCATAAAGACGTGGCTATTTAACGGATGAAAACAGGGCTCGGTCGACCGAGTGTATAGGCTCGGTCGACCGAATGAACTTATTCGGTCACCCGAACGATTTCAACCCAGAAGACATCTTAGAATATATCTCTCAGCGTTTCATCATACAGAACAGATTAAACAGTAATTCGCACAGCATTCATATAAACTAACATAGATACGCATTAATTAAACAATGCAGATTCATGGATAGAAACTAAGTAGATGACGTAGGTTATGGGATCCTGATAGACAAGGTATCGCCACCTTCCCAACGTCATAGCCTAGATCTACGTCATCTAGCTATGATTAACTAACTCAAACGATAAAGCATAATTGGGGAATTAATTACTGAAAATAAAAACAACAAAAAATTAAAGGCTTACATATTTGTAGCCATAATAAACTGCTGGACATCTACATTGTAACGTACCAAAGCTATGAATGTAATTGATAAAAAGGTATAAGGTATTGTATGTATATCTAAGGTGTGTGGTGGTGTGTTTTTACAAATTTCGTAGCTGCTGCTTATATAGAGGTTTTTGCCGACCTAGGAAGGATCTAGAAGATATACACGCGATTTCTGCCGGATAAACTTCAAGTGACCGAGCCGATTCTCTCGGTCGACCGAATGGATAGGCTCGGTCGACCGAGCTCTTTTTTTACACGTGTTACACGCGTCTCTTTGTCTGACTTGTTCCCCACTGCATTCTTTTGAACTTATCTGATTTCTCTAATTTATCTCTTGATTAATGCTCCGATTTTCTTCCTTATTATCTTGAGATTTCTCGATTGCGCGATATTTATCTTCCCGATTTATCACGATCTACCAAATCAACAATTATCGCACAATAAATCGGTCTTTAATAATAAAATAGCTAAATACCAAAAATCATATTAATAATCACTTAACATTAAATAATAAATATAAACGAGTGATTTAATATGAAATATACATTATTAATCTCGATTTAAGGTCAATGTTGATGACTTTTACGGGTATAATTTGACCGTCATCAATCATCTCTCATCATTTCACTTTATCAACTTTATTATCTTTTTTACCATTATTTTATTCATTATTCTACTTTATTTCACCAATCATTTCATAATCTACACCAATCATTATTCTACTTTATTTTACCTCATCAAATTTCTAATCATTACTTCATTCATTTTATCTAAAAAAAGGACTCCCAAAAAAAAACTCCACACCAAAACAAACGGAGCCTGAGTATCACCTCCATAAATTAGGCCAACATTAGTTGTACCCCTAAGGTACCTAAACATTATTTTCAAAGCTTTCCAGTGTTCCTTTCATGGTTGAGCAATAAACCTGCTAACAATACTGACTCCTGAGCCAGCTCAGGCCTAGTGCACACCATGTCATACATCATACTGCCAACTGCAGATGCATAGGGAACTTTGACATATACACCTTCTCCTTTGCTGATTGTGAAGCATAAATAGACAAATGAACATTAGATGCCATAGGAGTTTCTATTGGCTTTGCAGCAGACATACCAAATCTGGCCAATATCTTATGTATATAGCCCTATTGAGACAAGAATAGCTTCTTCTAACATCTATCTCTCCTGTTCTCCATCTCTAAAATCTTCTTGGAAGCACTCAAATCCTTCATTTCTAATTCAGCACTGAGAAGATTCTTTAGATTCTGAACATCAGACTTCTTTTTTGCAGCTATCAGCATATCATCCATATACATGACAAGATAGATATGTGATCCATCTCTCAGTTGACTGAGATATACACAAAAGTCATATGGACTTCTGTTATAAACTAGCTGGATCATGTAACTGTCAGCCCTTTAATACCACTGCCTAGGAGCCTGCTTCGGTCCATACAATCACCCCTTCAACTTACACACAAAATATTCCTTGCAAGGAATTTGAAATCCCTCTAGCCGAGTCATGTAAATCTCCTTATCTACCTTACCATATAGAAAAGCTGACTTCACATCTAATTGCTCAAGTTCAAGGCCCTGTTGTGCCACCATTGCTAGTAACACTCTTATTGAGGTATGTCTAACTACTGATGAGAATATCTCATAAAAGTCCATCCTTTCTTTCTGACTGAACTCTCTTGCAACCAAACGTGCCTTATACTTGACTCATTCTTCTTTAGTCATTCATTTCTTCTGCTTGAAGATCCACTTGCAAGTGACAAATCTCCTATCCATAGGATGTTTAACTAGATCCCAAGTCTGATTCTTCGGTAGTGACTCCATTTCATCTACTATAGTAGCAAGCCATTGAGATGCTTCAGAACATGTCACTGCTTCCCTATAAGTGAAAGTTTCAAAACCTTCCACTTTATCTGCAATTTGAAGTGCATATCCAACCATATCATCAAAACCATACCTCTTGTGAGGTTCCCCAACATTGGTTCTTCTAGCTCTACTGACAGTTATACTCTGTTGACCAATATTCCATGTTTCATGCTCAGCTAACACATGTTCAGCTGACTGGCTAGAAACAGTTTATGGTTCAGCAACCAGATCAGATGAGTGCTTACTTGGATTAGCTGAGTATTTCATCTCAGCTGACTCCACTTGATGCCCCATCTGTTTCTTTAGCACTCTCGGATTCAGCACTGTTTTCAGATTCATCAGACCTCCCCACTAATTAGCTAATCAGAGAATTTTCATCAAAGACTACGTCTCTGATGAGTATAACTCTGTTCTATGCTGATGACCGAATTCTATAACCTTTCACCCCATCTCCATACCCTACAAACACTATCTTCTTGGCCTTTGGTTCTAGCTTCCAGAAACCTTAGAACTGAGTAGTCAACAGGCTTGCTTGACCATATCTCAAATGGTGTCTTAAGATTGATCCATGTGTAAGGACTCCTATTGATTAAGTAGCATGATGTGGTTACAACCTATGCCCAAAATCTCCTTGATAAACCAGCATTAGAGAGCATACATCTTGCCCTCTCTATAAGAGTTTGATTCATTCTCTTAGCTACACCATTCTGATGAGGTGTATTCCTGACTGTATGATGTCTGGCAATACCCTCATCCTTACAGAGTGCATCAAACTTAGACCAGCAGAATTCTAGACCATTATCTGTTCGAAGCCTCTACGGCTTGAAACTATTGAATGCCTCACTTTTATGTTTCATCATCACCACCCATGTAATTCTTGAATAATCATCTATGAATGACACAAAATATCTGTCTCCACCCAATGATTCCACCTTTGATGGACCCCGGCAATCAGAATGGATATAATCAAGTGATGCCTTTGTATTGTGTTCTTCTGATGAGTAGTTGTTTCTATGTAGCTTCCGAAACACATAGTGCTCACAAAAGTCCAGAGTCTTGACCTTATATCCCCCAAGAAAAACTATTGAAGAAAGGACTTGCATTCCTCTTTCACCCTTGTGACCAAGTCTCATGTGTCACAGCTGAGTCTATTGTGACTGATGAACTGCTGAGGATGTCACAACAGCAGAGCCAGATACAATAGAGACTTGTAATATATACTAGGTTCCCTTCTTGATACCTTTAAGAACCACAAATGAAACTTTGTAGACATTCTTCTCTCCACCTTCAGTCTAAAATCTTTCAATCTGCAGATTCTAAGGACAGATAATGGTAGATTCTGCAGACTGAAAGATTTTAGACATTCTTCCCTTGTTGTCCAGAGACTAAGAGATACCAAATTCTTGGTCATCTGTGGAACATGCCTAAAATCTTTCAGTCTGCAGAATCTACCATTATCTGTCCTTAGTTGAAATAAGCCAATCTTTACTGTCCTGCAGACCTTGTTGTTTTCCATAGTAATATGACCACTGTCTATCTACTCATAAACAGAAAACCACTCCTTGTGTGGACAAATATGATACGATGCTCCAGAATCTAGGATCCAAACATCAGTTTGATGTGTTGAATCTCCAGTAACTAGAACTAGATCATTATTAGAATGCTCAGCAGCCACAACTGTTGTGCCAGAATTGCTATCCTGCTGCCTTTTATTCTTTGGAAAATTGGACTTTCAATGTCCCTGCTCCTTATAGTAATTACAAACATATCTGGATTTAGGACCTTTTGAACTACCTTTCTTAGAATTCTTCTTCTTAGACTCTCCATGCCACCCCCCACTACTGTTGGCTACCAGTCCAGCAGCCTAATTTTCTTTCCCTGCTGCCTTGTGTCTCAGCTCTCTTGCATGCAAGGCTGACCTTACATCTTCCAAAGCCACTGTATCATTCCCAACTATGAAGGACTGCAAAAAGTTTTCATATGATGCCGGTAATGAAACCAATATTTCTGAGATCAAGGAATATTGTGTTCAGCTGATCAAGATGTTCCCTCAGCTGACCTCATTCATGATCCTCAGATTGAACAGTCTATGCTTCAGCAGCAACTTGTTGGTAAATGACTTAGTCATATACATGCTTTCAAGCTTCAGCCACAACGTGGCAGTTGTGTCTTCCTCAACAAATTTAGTGATGACATCATCAAATAAGAAAAATATGATGGTTGAATGTGCATTCTCTTCCAGACTGGCATAATTTGCAGAACTCGCATCTCATTTACCAAATGAAGAAGTCAATAACCCTTGTTGTTTTACAAGGCCCGCATCTTGATTTGCCACAGGCTAAAACTATTTCTTCCTGTAAATGTATCAATTTTTACGTTAACTACAAACATCCTTCTTGCCAAAGAACAAACCATTTATCAAAGAATCCTAGCACCGGTGAGGATCTTGGTAAAGATAAATTTTGTTCGTACAGATGATTCCTAGAACCTACGCTCTGATACCAGTTTTTTATAATAGGTTAGGGAACCCATATGCAAAAGAGATAATTAACAAATACAATCTAACAGTAATAATCAATAAAAACAACAGAAACAAGACGAACACAAGATTTAACGTGGTTTCCGGCATTGTGCCGACTAATCCACGGACAGAAAAGAGATTTTTTTTTTACTATGCATTGAATTTCAGATGGATTACGAACATTACAATGATCAATACAGTTGGCATTTGTAGGCACATATCCCAAAAACCCTAACCGCCAAAAGATCTTTGTCGGATTTCCTTAAATGCCCCAGATGTTGGGTCCCTATGCTGACCCAACTCAGCTAACCATTGCACAGATGTAGAACTCAAGTGCATCCAAAACCTCAGCAAACCCTCAGCAGGCTGCTGACACTAGAAGAAACTCAACAGACTCCACATGCTGACTTTCACAGACTTGGATAGACTTCATTCAGCTGACCATCACTCAACTAACTCCTAGATTTGTTCTACCTAATGTAGAGTTTAAGTCACTTTGCTGACAACTGTAATCTAAGGCTTATGTTTTCAATTATCACGGATTGTGTGTGTGCCGAGGTGCCTTTTCCTTTTGTACCATGAGATTAAGTTTTGGTTGTTGCACATAGACCGTAGATTTCACCTCTTCTTTTGATAACTACATAGTTAAAACCTCATTTATAGCCTACGTTACAAGTGGAGGGCGACATTATTTGCACCACAACGTGCAGACACAGTAGTGTGTTCTTGACGTGCAAATAAATGTCGCCCATTTTTTTCCTTGTGTCCCCACCACGTTCAGAGACTTTATTTTACAATTATAAACACGCATTTCTGAATTGTTGTTAAATGTTATTCTTATATACACTTAACGACTCAGGTCTTTATAAGTGTAAATAATGTTTCCATTCAAAATTGAGACACCACAAAAAAAAAAAAAAAAACTATAAACACACTTTCGTTGTTGAATTGGTTTGCTGTGAAAGATTGGGTGGATTTGACCAACCTATCTGTAATGCTATTGACACAACCTGTTTTTATAATGTAATACTATTGACATAACCATTTATTCACAACAAGTGACATAACTTGATTTTACACCATTGATCATCATTGGATTGCATAATGATCAATGGGACTTACTTGGTGATCAAATGTGTAAAAACAGTTTTGTTCGTTGTGGTTGAGTGGTCGTGTCAGTTGCATTACCCTTCAATCACTGATACTCACTCTGTCCCAAACTATAATCCACTCTACATCTTTAGGTTTGTCCAAAATATAAGTCATTTTTCCCAAAGTTTATAATCAATCCAACCAATTACATTACTTTATAACTATTAGTAATTGTAAAATGATACTTTAGTCTGTTCCAATTAGAAATTACTGACGGTTAACCACTTTTTAATCTATGTCAAATCTTCCACAAATATATATATATACTAGTAGGAAACCCGTGCGATGCACGGAATTGTGTTAACTTTAGACATGTTATTAAAATTTTATTGTTATAAAAATGATAATTCTTAGTGATGACTTGAGCGTGAAAAAAGCAAAATATAGGCCTCGGAAGATTTGAAATAAATCACAAATTTTAGGACAAAAGACAAAAGGCGCAATAGAATCTAAAAATAATAAGGCATAGATGTACTCCTAGGTATTACAATCAAGCATACTTTCAAGATGTTCAAACCACAGACCCGCATGGGTAGCTCAACTGGTAACAAGGGTTGAAGTTGGTACAAAGGCCACGGGTTCGAGACCTGGCAGCGGCAACATAAAGGGAGAAAAATCCTTTGGGAGGCTCCTGTTGTACGCACCAGGCGCTGGGCACGGCCTTTGTTACTGGTTGAGTCACCATGATTTACATCCTCCCACAACCTGGTCGGGTCTGGGGGTGGGGGGCGCCTGGGGTGGGCGATTCCACCTTTTGGTACAAAGATGTTCAAACCACAGTGCTCCCGGGTATTACAACCGCAAATATAAATTGTTATATTAAAGTAGAGTAAACTACCAAAGATGAATTCCCACTGTATAGAAAGAGTAATATCTAGATAGAACCTCATGACTTATGCAAATCACCTGCAAAAAAAAAAACTGTCATAAATTCGTGTAGATCAAATAAATTTGTCAAAAGCAATAAAATAACACATCACCCACAGAAAGAGTAATATCTAGATAGAACCTCATGACTTATGCAAATCACCTGCAAAAAAAAACTGTCATAAATTCGTGTAGATCAAATAAATTTGTCAAAAGCAATAAAATAACACATCACCCACAGAAGGATGGTACGTTTTAAGCAAATCAAACAAAACTTACACCTCAAAATAACTAACCTTTCCTACATAATTGTCCATACATAATCCTTAATGCATAAATATGCAAACAATCAAAAGATAGATGACATATATGTTAGAGATATGACACATGTACGAAAAAGAGAATAATTAGGCCTTTGTAGATACGTACTCTGACGGCCCGTTACACAACTTACTGAAATACAGTGACAAAAGTAAGATGGTTCCCACCAAAACCATCAAGAAATAACACAACCTTTAGGATTTTCTTCAATGCTGTGATGCATATGGTAATATTTCAGCTGCATAAGAGGGTAATATGGTCTATATGGTATTACGGTTCCAACAACAACAGGTGAACCCTTAAGGCAAAAAATAATAATAACTTGAAGAAAAAAAGTTAAGGACAATAATGGTAATAACGGGATAGTAAATCTATTAAATTAATGGAAGAACAAAACTAAAAAGAATGAAATAGTAGTTAAGATTAGATTTCAACTGATGTCTGATAAATTAAAGAGGCATGTATTCCCATTTTTGTTCCTCCATAAAATATGCATTCTTGAACGTCCTTTCAAGAAACACAATACAATGATTATAGTTTCGATCAGAATCTAATCAAATATTCAAGATTATTCAAGATTACAATAGTCACTATAACAACAGAAGATGAATACCTCCATCTCCCACGAAACCAACATTCGAAAGAAAATGAGCGGGTTAGTTTATCCTCCCTAAGATGACAGTTCAAGTACATAGTGGCGCACAAAAAATTTAACTTAAAATTTGAAATCAAACCTTTGTGACTAAAAGCTCCTTAGCAAGACAGTAGACAATATTGTATGACTGAAAGAATGGACCTGGAATAAAAACACAAAATAAATGAAATATCAACTTTGATATATGAAAAAAAAAAAATGAAATTAGATTGAACCTAACCCTCGTTGGATGGACCATTCACATGATGCAACAAAGGCCATTGAATCAAGGACCAGTTCAGCGGAAAATTTGTTCTTTGGGACCAGTAACAGCGGCATTTTGTAGTGTGTATTAAGAACCGAAACAAATCTGCAAAGAAAGAAAAACAACCGCATATATTTATATTCATTCAGAAATTAAGAAATACTGACAACAAAGTGGAGGTTAGGGATCGTGGATCGAAAAAAGAATTCGCAACAGAGCGGACGTCACGATCCATGTGCCTTGTCACAATAGGCCTATACAAATTCAACACCATAACAACTAAAAAAATATTATGAATAAAAAAATACTTCTGAACTGTTAAAATATCATACCTTATTTCAATGGAATTTTCTACATCATCTTTGAATAAAATTGAATTACATAAAACAAAAGTATTTTAAGTGACATGTCTCATTGCAAACGTGAGACATGTTGTGGATTGGAATATCTCGGAAGACATGTCATAAATTTTAACTGAGGCAAATGAAGCTAAATCAGAGAGCTAATACTTAACATATGGCAATAAATTAATGTTCAAAGCTGATGACCGGAAAAAGACGTTGAAAACAAATTAAAGAGAAAACAGAATGCATGAAAAATATTCCCCATACAAACCAAGCTTAACTCATAACGAATAGGCATAAATCCGGGAATTCATTATGACAGGGATGGAGCAAAGGGGACCTCGATCCCCGACTGTGCAGGTCGAGCGGTGCAAGGTGCGGTGCATCGAAACGGTGTCGTTTCGATCCAAAACGACACCGTTTTGACTGTTCTTTTTTTTTTTTTTTTTTTTAATCACATCGAGACGGTGTCGTTTTGAATCAAAACGACACCGTTTTGATGCACTTGTGGGAGGTGCGGTGCAAGGTGCACCGTTGGGGATCTTTTCCCGAGCAAAGGCACCTCTGAAGGACCTAAAGATGAATCTGTGGTTATGAAAGGCAGCCAAGCAAAACTGCTTACCACTTTAGAATTTAGATAAAGCAGTGATTATTGGATACAGTATATATTAAGAGGTATGACGTCGACACTAACCACACATTTTACAAAAAACAAATACATAAATTCCCAATCAGAGACGAACAATCTTTCCTACATGCCAATGATATACAAAGAAAAGAACATTATAAGCGGAAAAGAAAAATAAAAAACATAGAAATAAAACACCCACCATGAAAAATGACTTGATAACATGAGAACATAAGAACCCTACGGACAATTGTAACCTACAACATAACATGATGGATGAAACAAACAGATTTGTTTTTAACAACGTTGAAAGAAACAGATTACGTAAATAGCAATATATTGAAAGAGTAAGGACACACATAATTGAAAAACCTACCAATTCTAATACTATTTTGAAGGAGTATCCATAGAAGCGCCGACCAATTAACTAATTCTTTCGGTCATATTGATCCATGTAATCTGAAAACAACAATTTCTTGTCAACAATGAATCAAAATTAATAAGTTGGAATAGAACATACCTTTCGCGTTGTTGAATCTTCACCACAAATGGTCTGCCACCTGTAGATACAAAATAATGATTGATATGCATTACTCTGTAACTACGATAAGGCTATCACCAGTGATAAACCTTTTAAAAGGTTTATCATCTCTTCCACATCATCACATTATAAACCTTTTCTTTATAAACCTTTTTTCTACAATCATAAACCTTTTAAAAAACCTTATAGCATGGACCCACTACACATAAACCTTTTATTCTACACCACACAAAAAAAAAAAAAAACAAAACAAAACAAAAGAATGCAACATGAACCGGTTTATATATATAAACCTTTCCCAAAAACCTTTTCATCCCAAAAACCTTTTCAACAAGTAAAAACCTTTTGCAAAGGTTTTTGGCACACAAAAAACCTTTTCATCTCCCCCCATTGGAGATGGTCTAATAAACGGGGAATTCACAGTAAAAGGTTTAAATGATAATAAAAAATCAACGACATAGATACTTTAAAGAAGAGGAGGGGTTGAAGGATATAACAAATGAAGCATGAAATTGGTGCATAATTCAACACGGCAAAGTGGTCAGAACAATTGGGGCTATATGGAGCAGAACAATTCCCTTTCACGATGATCCATTCACGGCGATTGAGCTTCAGATTATCGACTCAGCAGCATAATAGTTGAAAGTGAGTTTTGTGGGATGAGAAAATCGTGTTGAATGTCTCGGATTGCTCCATGAAAAACATTCAATTAGCAAAGAAACCTGGGTTAGCCGCATAGATTTGAAGGAAAATATTGTTTTTTAGCAAGAAGAAATGAAAATTATCATGGAGGATTAGGTTATTTAGCAGTGGGTTTTCATCCGAAAAAAATGGAGATTGTTGGACGTGGGATAAAGGGAAACGTCAATTTGACGGTTTTCTTCAGGCGACAAAAAAGAGTTGGAGGTTAGGGATATAGTGGGGGAGTTTGCGCAGGTGGTGGGTTTTGTTTGTTTGATTGTTTGATTTTTTTATTTTTTATTATTATACGTAAGAGAAGATATCGTGGGTTTTTAAAGGGAAAAAAACGGGTTTGGGTCGGGTCAATTGAGAAAAACGGGTAATCTGACGGTTATTCCTCTGAAATATATATATATATATATATATATATATATATATATATACGAAAATCTTACTTTGTTACAACATGAAAAAGAAATTGGACAAACAACATACGGTTAATTTAGATGTCAACATATATTCAAAGTGAATCATTAATTGGAAAAAGAAAATCATCAAAATTTAAATAAATAGGTCGCATCACTTTATTAAATAAATACAACACATTTCTCCTTGTACAAATGTTTTTTTTTTTTTAAGCAGAAAGGCCTTAAGGGTAGAATCTCCTAACCTTTGAGCTCTTCCCACACAAAAATAAAACAAAATAAAAGAATCCCAACAACACTCGAAAGATTTCGCAACATTTTATTGCACTTTATCCAATAGAATCTATGGTTTTACATGAAATATACTACTAAAACCATTCTTGTCCATTTCTTCTTGATAATCTTTTTATACTTACAGGATAATCTTTTTGTTGATTGCTATGGAAACATGATTTTGAAACCGACCCTCCAGTGCTTTTTATACTTCCAGACAGCAACAGTCACAATAATATTGCATGCTTTTGTAACGCGTTGGCCAACTAAGAAATATGCAGCAAACACATTTCAACATTAGTAGTAATGACTTAGCAATCTAAGAGATTAGATCGGAATGATGAAGATCGGTTGAAATTAGCATTAACCACCGACGCGCAGCTGGAGCAGAGAGATACATGAGAGCGGGACAACTAACATGTTATACACACCAAAACTTTGACAGAAATTAAAGAGCAGGGAAGACAAAACCCCAATCTTTGAAAGTTACCTGACCCAACAACATGTGTTGGTACACACAGAATTATAGCAATTTAAATTCCTCAATGATTGCACACAAATTCACTTTAAACAAATGAAAGTAACCTGACCCAGTAGAAATGTGTATTGAAAGTCTAGAATTATGTTGAACATTTAGAACCTTTTCAAACACATAATTCTAGATTTTTCAAAATAAATTACCACCCATAGTTAAAAGGTCATCTGATAATTCCAGGTTCAAAAGGTTATATTGCTTGCTTAATCGTATTTGGACACCATCCAGCAGAATTATTACCACGTTCGTGCTAATGAAACTACCATAAGGAGAAGAAGAAGAAGAAATCATGTACATGAAAGAATAAAGCAAACAATATATCAATCACTTACCAAATCAGAAGAAATTCATAGAGGCTACGCCTACATAGGCTACTCATATAAAGAAAATGAAAGCATTCCAATGTCAAGTATAAGGAACAATCCATCATCACAACAGTCAGGGATTTAAGAGTTGATCAATTTTTCTCTTTTCATACTAACTCTTATTTAATTTCCCACTATTTTAAAAGTTGTGGTCACAAACTTTGTTAACAAAACATTGCTTACCATACTTTTCCCAATATTCACCGATATCTGCAGCAAGATATGCTATGAAGAGTAGTAAAATCAGTAATATTTGTATGAGATATTTGATCATTGAATCAAGGTGGGATGTATATATCTTCACAAAACTGCTCCACACATGTGAAAGGCGTTTATAAAAAGATTATGGAGGGTATTTCTTATCCAAATTATAGGTTAAGCTTTGTCAAAAGCTTACCAAACCATTTGAATACCTAAGCTCGGAGGTGACCGTAATGTATAATATGTCCAGCAAAATAATGCATCATGCTATAACTATTAATTCTTTCAAAAATCACTTAATATGCCATCATTCACACATAAAAGAAATAAAAGTACCAAAACAGTGAAAAAGATCTTTATCACATCTAAATCAAATGCCCAATATAATGTAGAAAGAAGAAGAAAAACCACTCTGCTTCATCAATGAAGAAAATATCTATACCCACCATCGTGACAGACATCATCCTAGCCGTTGCGCAATAGTGTTGAAGAATGCCTCGCACCGATTCCAAAAATCGCACATCCACGTGTTTTACCTTAAGCTGACTACAAAAGTGCATCAGTATATTTCTAGTAGTAAATTATGCTTACCAAAAAGCTATCAAATAACTGAATAAGCACAACCATAAAAATAAACAATATTATGATGGTGTTACTAGAGAGGCAGAAGTCGAATGATTCTATTGGCCAGCCGAATGACCATGTCGCTTGCGACCCATGAAAGCCCTAGAGTTGGAATTCCACTCCTTTGACCACAGTGTTAAATTCCTTTCTATCATCTGACATAATCAAGTAAAAAATAATAATTTTAGTTCATCATATGATGTTTAGAACCTAAAAATTGTGATATTTATCATCTTCATTTGTATATCAAGAAACCACAGCAAAATAGCATATTAAAAGACTAGGAAAATCCCATTCATTAAAGGAAAAAAAGGACAAAAGAAAAGTTACAAACCCCATTTAGTAATGGTGAAAAGGGCCAAAGAAAAGTTACTTGATCCCAAAGACAAATGAGTACACATGAAAATGAAAGTGAAAAAACAATGTCTTGCTTACCCAAAGTGCTTTGTACCAACTGGAATGCAAAACAGAAGATAAATGGTTCTTCAGAGATATGATGTTATGTATGAAGTGAAAAGCATAAATGTTTCGACCAAGAACATAACCACAGGTGCACATGCAATAGTGCAACTAAAGCCACCAAACACACATGAATGCAAGATAAAATATCAAATACTTCACAAACAATGTAAACAGAAGGGTCGGGGAAAGGGACTAAAAATGAAGCTTCCTAAAAGGGGCTCGAAGGGTGGAAGGCAGAGGCATTCTGAGGGAGCGTCCGTTTCAGACAGCGGCATCGAAAATATGGTGCGACTGCTAATTAATGCCAAGCAGTTCTCCAGAAGTTCCATTGAAGAGGATCCTAATCTTGAAATTGAAAAAACCATTTCTCTGGCAAAGGAGTTGGGCATCAAGATAAACGAGCCCACTGACTTGTTTGTGGAAGCTGATTTTGATCGTTAGTAGTCTCCTTTTGCGAGCTCTGTTTGGAGGTCTATTTGGTCAATGAAGATTCTTTCTATCAATGCAAGAGGTATTGGTAAAAGCAACAAAATTAGGTGGTTAAGGGAGATCATTAGCAAGGAGCATTTGGACTTTATCGCCATTCAAGAGACGAAACTGCAATCTATCTCCTCACAAAAGGCTGCATCGATATGGGGGACAACTGAAGCTGATTTTCATTTTGTTGGCTCTTCCGGAGCAGCTGGAGGATTGGCATGTATATGGAATAAAAACATCTTTAACAAATCTGGGAGTTTTGAAGGTGATGGTTTTTGTGGAATCTCCGGCTCTTGGATTGGCATTTCAGAACAAATTTTGATTATCAATGTCTATGGTCCACATGACACGACAGCTAAAATTGGTACGTGGAATAGCATTGTAACACCCCAAATTATTGGGTTGTAACAGGACATATAAGATACTATATTTGGTTATATTATTTACAGTGGCCGTTATAAAATAAACAAATGGAAACATATCGTAGCCCCATTATTTTATTTTCGTTTGAAAATAACTGTACAAATAATAGATATATATATGAATATACACATGTATACAGATATATATTATATAGACACATATAGATACATATGCACACACGTCAATTCTTTCTCCCTTTTTCTTTCAAATTAATTATTACACATCTATCTCTTTTTTTCAAAAAATAATGATTAGGTTTGTCTAGATATACACGTCTACACCTCTTTCTTTTTCAAACATAATGATTAGGTTAAAAGTGATAGGCCACACCGCATGGTCCGCATGTGGTTGGGATTTTTTTTTGAGATAATTTGTAACAAATTATGTGTTTAATTTAAGGATAAAGTGTAGATTGTTACGAAAATCAAATATCAAAATTAAGAGATAAGAGATAAGTTGTTAAATCAAAAATTCAAATATTTAAATTAGAACCTATCCATAGAGGTTTAGTAGTATAAATAGGACATTGGACCTGACTTCATAGCACACAAAGAGAAAAAGAAAAAAGAAAAAGTAACTCTTCTCCAGAAGCAGACGGTAGCAGGATAAATAGCTGGAGTAGGATTGTTGACTGTGAGTTCCATTTAATTTTTTTACTGTGTTTTTGTGCTACTCATTGATTTTTTTTTTTCTTTTACGTTCTAAGCATGCAATGCAACTGTGTGTATATATATAAATATATATATTAACGATTTAATGATTTTGTTGTTTACATGACTATATTGTTTTAATGGGAAATTAGGGATAAGGACACAATCTGAAATATTATTAAGCAACAGGACAACTACATATTTTTTATAGGGAGAAGGACAACTGCATAATTTTTATAGCGAGAAGGACAAACAGTGAATCCCGAAAATCAGTGAATCTCCCTAGTGAATCCCGAAATCAATGAATTTCGACAGTGAATCCCGAAAATCAGTGAATCCCGACAATGAATTTTGAAAATTAGTGAATTTCGACAGTGAATTTCGGCAGTGAATTTAACCAGTGAATTTCGAACACAAGTGAATTTCGATAGTGGATAAATAGTTTTGTCCTTTATGCAAAAGTTTCAAAAGACTGTCCTTCTACTTAATTGATGAAATATTTTTGTCCTTCTCCCTCATTCCCCCTTGTTTTAATTGTGTTAATCTAATCATCTTTTTTTTTTCGTTCAATCCACATGCATGTTTGATAATTGATATGCAGTACGTATCCTTTTGCCAAAATTCAAAGGCACTGATGCTCCAAATCTTTTACCTTTTCTGTTTAATAAAGGGCTTTAACCTATAGATAGCGTTGTCAATAATTTTTAGCTATTACTTTGATTTGTTGTTTTATTTGTGAAATGTTTTTTGATACATCCTTTCACACGACTTCGGTTTTGTAAGAAGCGGTCAGAGAAACTTTTTATGCATTTATTTCGGGACTTTGAGATTTCAATTTTTATATTTTCATAAAAATAATATAGCTAGGTTGTTTCAATACCATATACTAAAACGTTCAGTCAGTAAATCCTTATGATATATATTTTCTTTGTAAAAAAATTAGATAATGGATGTTTTCCGTTGTTTCAAAAAAAAATATTTTAGGGAGGATGTAAATTTTAATAGGTACCTCGTTTAAATTTTGCAATAAGTATCTTATATATATATATATATATGATCTGTAATACTAACTTCCATTTAAATAATAAATGTCATGACGGTCTTATAAAGTTTGGTTTTGACATACACCGGTTATCTTAAAATTAATGAAAAATTCGTCATGATAACCAATTCTTGCTTGAATAGCATTGCACGTGCAGTGCAAAACTCTTAGCGACTAGATGAGTTGGGGTTATTGCACCGCAGAACGTCTAGTCACCGGTCTCGGGGCCTCTTGACTTTGGCTCATCGACAGTCCTAGAGTAATGGTACCAAAATTCCCCAATGTCCCATGTGCATGGCCGGGAAAGCAAGGGCCGACGGCTATGTCATGGTTCAGAGGGCGATGGGGTTGGCTGGAGCCTTTTGGGAGGTTCACTAGGCGAAGGTATGAATCCTTTCCCCGACAATCGGCCGGAATTGTCGTGCAATAGCTTGCTTGCTTGTGGAGTGCGGTAGAGAAACATGCTGGAGTTGGTTGGTAATGACTCATCGACTAAGCCACGTCGGTGTCAAGCGATTAATAGACTTAAATTCAAGAAAATTACTTGACGTTTATATTTTTTTGCAAATATCATATTTTTGTCATGTACTAACTACTATTAAGTGCAGGTAAGGAAAGAGCCTTTTGTTGTAACATTTTAACGGTTTTGTAACTACTATTTTTATATATAAAGATTCACGGGCACACACTGGAACTCACTGGCTTTTTAGCTCACACGTTTGTGAAATGTTTTCTTAGGTTTGGAGGAAGAATACCAGGGTGGTGAGGTAAGCAGAGTAACCTTGGAGGCTGTTCTGGGAGAGGGAGTAGACGAGGAGTTCAACGTGGATCTGACAGCTTAGTGTCAAGCTTGATATTTGTTTTTCAGTTCCTTTGAGTTTCATGTTTCCAGTGTAATAAGAGTTTGACGATGTTCTTTCATTTTGGAGTCGCGACATTTTAGTTTATTTTCTGGATTTAGTAATGTTTGAATAAAGATCTAGTTCCTCAATCCTTTTCTTGAGAATTTAGTACTTGGGCGGTGGATCGCCGGCTTGTCCCTTTGACTAGACCTCAGTGGACCCTAGGGGTCGGGGATAGGCCTATTACAGTTGGTATCAGAGACAGGTTTGATAGAGGTGTTAGGATAAAGACCCATAAGAACTTGATTTTAGATGAGGGAACATAGGAAGTACTCGCCCTATAAAACTTAAAACCTAGTATAAAATAAACTTCTTGCTTTGATATCACTTCTTTTTTTTGATATTGTATCTTTCAGGAAATGGCTTCTCCACTGAACATTGGGTCAACAAGTGGGCAAGCTAAACCAAAGAAAAGGGTGGGGGCGATCAGGACTTTTCCCCCAAATTTAAATGGGCCAATCTGGAAGAATGCTGAGAAGAATGGTCAAGAGGTAACTTCTATGGAACGTACTAATGAGGAGCTGCACAAAGACCTACCTGTTGATGTCATCGTGGTGGAAGACGATGATTCCGAACCTGAGGAAGACCCTGAAGAAGAGGACCCTGAGGAGGGCGACCCTGAAGGAGAAGGAGATCATGGGGTAGAAACAAACATGGAGCATGAAGACACGCCAACTCCGGCGTATATTCCGGAACCCTAGCCAGACCCGATGATGGAAGACCATGGCCCCCCGATTTGGGGAGTAACACCATTAGAGGTTGTTTACCTCTATGACCCCTTGACAATCCGGGGTAGACCGTATCACTGGGCCAATGGATACGAAAAGCGAGTTTGGGACAAATGTTTGGCCCTACGAGATGAAATTCGGGACTTGAAAGTGGAATTATGTGATGCGAAGAGGAAGATCGAACACATGAGACAGGGGATTATGTGATAGGCTGATTCTTTTGCAATATTTTTTTTTTTAGGGAAATAACCTTTTGGCTTGGATAATTTTATTTGGTAATAAATACTTTGGCAATTTTTGGTGATTGATATTAATAAAATTATTATGATGAATACTATTATCATTATTCTCTTCTTTTCTTTTACTTTTACGGTCCGAGATGGTTGTAGGCTCGAGAGATATTAAACGTTAACTCCTTGCAGATGGCACGACGCAATACACGGGTGAACTACCGCAACATGATTCAGGGTGGCGGCTCTCAAGGAGGAAGGAACTTGGACGAGAATGAGCCGGTGGAAAGGTTGGTCCTGGAAGAAGACCCAAATCCGAATGATGAACAAGAAAACGTCGAACAAAACCAAGGCAACGTCAATCAGCAGAACATTCCAGGGGTAGACCCAACCTTAGCTGCCATCCTGGGACAACTGAGTACTGCTGTAACCTTATTGGCCAATGATCGTAACGGGCCTCGTGGACAGAACCGGCATATGGGAAATGGAGGAGGCCAGGTCAACCAAGATGAGGACAGACAGCTTGAACGCTTTCTAAAGTTTGGTCCTCCAGAATTTTTCGGTATTCCAGACCAAGCTGACCAAGCGGAGAGGTGGTTAGAAAGGATGGAAGATATTTTCGCCGCCCTTGGATATGGGGATCGACAGAAAGTGACGTTCGCAGCATTCAAATTCCGGGACGATGCTAGGGATTGGTGGCGAGTATCAGAAAGCAGTGGGAAAGACTTAATCGGCCAATGACATGGAATGCCTTCACAGAAGAGTTTTACAATCGCTTCATACCCACTTGGGTAAGGAACCAAAAGGAAGAGGAATTTATGAACCTGAAGCAAGGCTCCATGACAGTAACTTAGTATGAGGCAAAATTCACTAAACTTGCCAAGTATTGTCAGCGGTTGGTAAATACCGAAGTTCACCGAACCAACAAGTTCCTGAATGAATTGAGGTATGAACTCCAGACGGCCATGGCTGTAATACCTCCTACTACTTATAAGGCAGCGGTAGAGGCAGCCACAAGGATAGAAATTAAGAGGAGGAATGAAACTAATGCTCGCCAGGCTGCTCAAGCTCGACAGGCAACAAAGCGGGCTTTTCCTTTTGAAGGAGGATCTTTATCTGTCGATTGAAAGAAACAAAAGACACCTGCACCTGCCCCGAATGCTACACCAGCAGCTGCCTCAACGGTCCCTACCGTGGTGTGTTCATTCTGTGGAAAGATGGGACATATCGATACGCAGTGCCGAAGGAAGTTGGGATTGTGCTTATTTTGTGGGAGTAAGGATCACATAGCTCGAGATTGTACATTCAGAGCAAACCGCCCGGCACAAACCACTGAACCCGCACCAAGAGTGGCCCCGCAACAAAATGGAAAGCCAGGCAATGGAGGGAAGAAGCCCCAAGTGAATGCTAAAGTCTTTGCCCTGGCACAGGAGGACGTATCGGACGATGCAAACGTGGTGGAAGGTACGGTACTTATTCTTGGTTTTAAGGCAAAAATTTTGATCGATTCTGGTGCATCTAATTCTTTTGTGGCTACCAATTTTGCATCTAAGTTGAAATTTATTGAAGAGGAACTCCCACATATGGTAGTAGTCAATACCCCTACCGGTGCTAGGATGGTAACGGATAAAATTCATAAAAAAATTGCGTGATGACCATAGATGGTAGGATTATGAATGTAGACTTGATATCACTCCCAATGAAAGGATACGATGTGATCCTCGGAATGGATTGGCTTTCAAGAAATTTCGCACAGGTGGATTGCAACAGAAAATTGGTACGATTCTGTGAGCCTGGAAAATAGGAAGTGACATTTTACGGAGATAGACGCCGAAAGGGAGTGCTGTTAACTACGGGAACTGAAGCCAAAGAAGGGACAAAACAAAGCTGCCTCGCGTATTTAGCTGCTCCGCCTAAACGGCCGCCAAGCATTTTTGAGGTAGACATAGTCAAGGACTTTGAGGATGTCTTCCCGGAAAAGTTGCCCTCATTACCACCAGAGCGTGAAGTGGAGTTCACCATTGAATTGACGCCTGGAACTGAACCAATTTCTAAGACCCCATATAGGATGCCGCCTAAGGAGCTCAAAGAACTAAAAGCGCAGCTGGAGGAATTGTTAGAGAT
This sequence comes from Gentiana dahurica var. dahurica, assembly GCA_024500145.1. Classification (NCBI taxonomy): domain Eukaryota; kingdom Viridiplantae; phylum Streptophyta; class Magnoliopsida; order Gentianales; family Gentianaceae; genus Gentiana; species Gentiana dahurica. The sequence continues at coordinate 2,288,831 of CM044903.1, forward strand.
GGGCTTCATACGACCAAGTACTTCGCCCTGGGGTGCACCTGTCCTATTTGTTAAAAAGAAGGATGGGAGTATGAGACTCTGCATTGACTATAGAGGGTTGAACAATGTGACTGTAAAGAATAAGTACCCCTTGCCCCATATTGATGGGTTGTTCGACCAGTTACAAGGGTGTGGGTGGTACTCGAAATTAGACTTGCGGCAAGGATATCACCAAGTAAGAATCAAAGAGGAAGACATATCCAAGACAGCCTTTAACACCAGGTATGGGCATTTTGAGTTTGTAGTAATGCCTTTTGGCTTAACAAATGCACCTGCGGTATTTATGGACCTTATGCATCGGGTCTTTCGTCCATATGTGGATAAGTTCGTCGTCATTTTTATAGATGATATTTTAGTGTACTCTAAGACTAAGGAAGAGCATAGTGAACATTTAAAGATTGTATTGCAAGTACTAAAGGAGAATAAGTTGTATGCTAAGTTTGGAAAATGTGAGTTTTGGCTAGAAAAGGTGGCTTTCCTAGGTCATGTAATCTCGAGAGAAGGTATTTTGGTTGACCCTGCAAAGGTGGAAGCAGTGAGTAAGTGGAGTGCCCCGAAATCTGTCACTGAGATTCGAAGTTTTCTCGGCATGGCAGGATACTATCGCAGATTCATCCAGGATTTCTCAAAAATTGCCGGCCCGATGACTCGGCTGTTGCAGAAAAGCGTTCCGTTTAGATGGGATGCCAAGTGCGAAGACAGTTTCCAAGAATTAAAGAGGCGCTTAACTACGGCACCAATACTGGTGTTACCTGAATCTGGGCAACCTTATGTGATTTTTACGGATGCTTCAAAGGAAGGACTTGGTGCCGTACTTATGCAAGGTGATAAGGTAGTTGCTTACGCCTCAAGGAAGTTGAAGCAAAATGAGCTAAATTATCCCACTCATGATATCGAGCTTGCAGCCATAGTTTTCGCCCTAAAGAGATGGAGACATTATTTGTATGGAGAGGAATTCCAAATCTTTACAGATCACAAAAGTCTGAAGTACCTCTTTTCTCAAAAGGATCTTAATATGCGACAAAGAAGGTGGATGGAATTTTTGGAAGAATTCAAATGCCCAATCAACTACCATCCTGGAAAAGCTAACGTAGTTGCCGATGCTCTAAGTAGGAATGTTATGGTGGCAGCCATGAAAGTACAAGAGTGGGATATGTTAGAAGAATTAAGTAGATGGAAACTGGAAAGAATACATGATGGGTTGGTCCTTGCAAATATCAAGATCGAATCAGAGCTGACAAATGAAATCCGTAGGGAGCAGGATCATGATGACAACTTAAGAGACATCAAGTCCAAGGTTGGGACAGAGAAAGCAAAGGATTTTGAATTGGACAGCACTGGAATATTGACATTCAGAGGAAGAGTGTGTATACCCGACAAAAAGGACCTAAAGTCTAGGATTTCGGAGGAAGCACACCGATCCCGGTATACCATTCACCCTGGCGAGACAAAAATGTACCATGATTTGAAACAACAATTTTGGTGGAAAGGAATGAAGAACGACATTGCCCGAGTTGTTTCCTCCTGTCTAAGTTGCCAAAGGATAAAAGCAGAGCATAAGAGACCGGGAGGCAAACTACAACCTTTACCCATACCGGAGTGGAAGTGGGAACACATTACGATGGACTTTGTCACCGGTCTTCCAAGATCAGGGAGCGGGAAGGACGCAGTCTGGGCAATCGTTGATCGCCTCACTAAAACCGCCCACTTTTTGCCGATCAGTATTAAGGACTTATTGGACAAACTAGCTTCGCAATATGTAAGAGAAAGAGTGAGACTGCATGGCGTGCCAGTGACAATAGTCTCGGATCGAGATCCAAGGTTTACATCCAAATTTTGGCCTAAGTTTCAAAACGCAATGGGGACAAAACTAAATTTTAGTACGGCTCATCATCCACAAACAGATGGACAGTCTGAACGAACCATACAAACCCTGGAGGACATGTTGCGGCGTGTGTTTTGGATTTTGGTGAGAAATGGATCGATTGTTTGGCTTATGCAGAATTTGCCTATAATAATAGCTATCACTCATCAATCGGAATGGCCCCATACGAGGCTTTGTATGGGCGACGTTTCCGTACACCTCTTTTCTGGGAGGAAGCAGGTGAACGTAGAGTATTACCCGAAGACCTTCTAGCCGAAATTGACGAAACAGTTAAGAAGGCACGACTCATACAGGAGAACTTGAAAACCGCACAAAGCCGCCAGAAAAGTTATGCCAATAACCGTCGTAGGGAATTGGAATTTGACGTTGGGGATAAGGTGTTTCTTAAGGTAAGTCCGAACCGTGGAATTTCTCGACTACCCAAGAAAGGAAAGCTGAGCCCAAGATTTCTAGGTCCATATGGGATACTCAAACGAGTAGGGGCTACAGCCTATCAATTGAATCTACCAATGCCCCTTTCCGGGTTACATAACGTATTTCATGTCTCCCAGTTAAGGAAGTATGTACCGTCCCCTGACCATGTCCTTACCGAAGAAAATATACCCTGCAGTATTGATAGTAACCTTGCATACGCCGAAACTCCCCTCAAAATCGTGGACAAGCGGGTCCGGAAGCTGCGTCGGAAGGATATTCCTATGGTGCGTGTCCATTGGAAACATCATGGCATAGAGGAAGCAACTTGGGAGTTGGAGAAGAACTTCCGACATCAGTTCCGCATCTTTTTGAAGGTACAATTTCGAGGACGAAATTTTTCTTAAGGAGGGGAGGTTGTAACACCCCAAATTATTGGGTTGTAACAGGACATATAAGATACTATATTTGGTTATATTATTTACAGTGGCCGTTATAAAATAAACAAATGGAAACATATCGTAGCCCCATTATTTTATTTTCGTTTGAAAATAACTGTACAAATAATAGATATATATATGAATATACACATGTATACAGATATATATTATATAGACACATATAGATACATATGCACACACGTCAATTCTTTCTCCCTTTTTCTTTCAAATTAATTATTACACATCTATCTCTTTTTTTCAAAAAATAATGATTAGGTTTGTCTAGATATACACGTCTACACCTCTTTCTTTTTCAAACATAATGATTAGGTTAAAAGTGATAGGCCACACCGCATGGTCCGCATGTGGTTGGGATTTTTTTTTGAGATAATTTGTAACAAATTATGTGTTTAATTTAAGGATAAAGTGTAGATTGTTACGAAAATCAAATATCAAAATTAAGAGATAAGAGATAAGTTGTTAAATCAAAAATTCAAATATTTAAATTAGAACCTATCCATAGAGGTTTAGTAGTATAAATAGGACATTGGACCTGACTTCATAGCACACAAAGAGAAAAAGAAAAAAGAAAAAGTAACTCTTCTCCAGAAGTAGACGGTAGCAGGAGAAATAGCTGGAGTAGGATTGTTGACTGTGAGTTCCATTTAATTTTTTTACTGTGTTTTTGTGCTACTCATTGATTTTTTTTTCTTTTACGTTCTAAGCATGCAATGCAACTGTGTGTATATATATAAATATATATATTAACGATTTAATGATTTTGTTGTTTACATGACTATATTGTTTTAATTGTGTTAATCTAATCATCTTTTTTTTTCGTTCAATCCACATGCATGTTTGATAATTGATATGCAGTACGTATCCTTTTGCCAAAATTCAAAGGCACTGATGCTCCAAATCTTTTACCTTTTCTGTTTAATAAAGGGCTTTATCCTATAGATAGCGTTGTCAATAATTTTTAGCTATTACTTTGATTTGTTGTTTTATTTGTGAAATGTTTTTTGATACATCCTTTCACACGACTTCGGTTTTGTAAGAAGCGGTCAGAGAAACTTTTTATGCATTTATTTTGGGACTTTGAGATTTCAATTTTTATATTTTCATAAAAATAATATAGCTAGGTTGTTTCAATACCATATACTAAAACGTTCAGTTAGTAAATCCTTATGATATATATTTTCTTTGTAAAAAAATTGGATAATGGATGTTTTCCGTTGTTTCAAAAAAAAATATTTTAGGGAGGATGTAAATTTTAATATGTACCTCGTTTAAATTTTGCAATAAGTATCTTATATATATATATATATATATGATCTGTAATACTAACTTCCATTTAAATAATAAATGTCATGACGGTCTTATAAAGTTTGGTTTTGACATACACGGTTATCTTAAAATTAATGAAAAATTCGTCATGATAACCAATTCTTGTTCTTGCTTGAATAGCATTGCACGTGCAGTGCAAAACTCTTAGCGACTAGATGAGTTGGGGTTATTGCACCGCAGAACGTCTAGTCACCGGTCTCGGGGCCTCTTGACTTTGGCTCATCGACAGTCCTAGAGTAATGGTACCAAAATTCCCCAATGTCCCATGTGCATGGCCGGGAAAGCAAGGGCCGACGGCTATGTCATGGTTCAGAGGGCGATGGGGTTGGCTGGAGCCTTTTGGGAGGTTCACTAGGCGAAGGTCTGAATCCTTTCCCTGACAATCGGCCGGAATTGTCAGGCAATAGCTTGCTTGCTTGTGGAGTGCGGTAGAGAAACATGCTGGAGTTGGTTGGTAATGACTCATCGACTAAGCCACGTCGGTGTCAAGCGATTAATAGACTTAAATTCAAGAAAATTACTTGACGTTTATATTTTTTTTTTTGCAAATATCATATTTTTGTCATGTACTAACTACTATTAAGTGCAGGTAAGGAAAGAGCCTTTTGTTGTAACATTTTAACGGTTTTGTAACTACTATTTTTATATATAAAGATTCACGGGCACACACTGGAACTCACTGGCTTTTTAGCTCACACGTTTGTGAAATGTTTTCTTAGGTTTGGAGGAAGAATACCAGGGTGGTGAGGTAAGCAGAGTAACCTTGGAGGCTGTTCTGGGAGAGGGAGTAGACGAGGAGTTCAACGTGGATCTGACAGCTTAGTGTCAAGCTTGATATTTGTTTTTCAGTTCCTTTGAGTTTCATGTTTCCAGTGTAATAAGAGTTTGACGATGTTCTTTCATTTTGGAGTCGCGACATTTTAGTTTATTTTCTGGATTTAGTAATGTTTGAATAAAGATCTAGTTCCCTCAATCCTTTTCTTGAGAATTTAGTACTTGGGCGGTGGATCGCCGGCTTGTCCCTTTGACTAGACCCCAGTGGACCCTAGGGGTCGGGGATAGGCCTATTACAAGCATTCTTTCTATTGTGAGTAATTGGGTTGGCCTGGTGTGTGTTATTGGTGATTTTAACTCTGTTTGCTATAGACATGAAAGAAAGGGCAGCACTTTCCATCAAAGCGATGCAAATATCATTTTAGAATTTATCTCTAATGCGGGTTTGATTGATCTTCGTTTGGAAGGCAGAAAGTTCACTTGGATCAACAAAGATGGATCCAAAATGAGTAGAATTGATAGAGCCTTAGTTTCTCCAAATTTTCTTAACTCTTGGCCGAATGCATCCCTTATCTCCCTCCAAAGAAGCCTATCTGATCACTGCCCTATCCTTTTAAAAAGTTCCTCTCTTGATTTTGGCCCAACTCCTTTTAAATTCTTTGATTTTTGGTTGAAACACCCAGAGTTTAACGAGATTGTATTTACTGCTTGGAAGGATGAGAGCATTACCGGAAACCCATTTCACATCTTTAAAGAGAAACTTAAGAGGGTAAAAGTTGCCTTAAGAAATTGGAGTCGTTCAACCTTTGGTCACTTACAGGAGGAAGTAAAAGCCAAGATAGTTGTGGAGGATTGGGATAAACTAGCAGAGGAGAGAACTCTAAGTCCCGTTGAGATGGAGTGTAGGATCAAGGATATTAATTTTCTCTATGAGAAAGATTCTCAATTGGAAAGTATGTTGAAACAAAAATCCCGTGAAAAATGGATAAAAGAAGGCGATGGAAACACTAAATTCTTCCATAACTCCATCAAAGGAAGGCGCAGCAAAAATAATTTATCCGGCCTTTTGATCAACGGACGATGGTGTGAGGATGCACAAGAGATAAAAAATGAAGCGGTCCATCATTTCAAAAATCAGTTTAGTGAAATCAAAAGGAATAGGCCATCTCTTGAGTCCGATCTCTTCAAAAAGCTTTCTTTAGATTCGCGTTCTAATATTGAGAACCCATTCACGGAGGAGGAAGTGAAACTTGCTGTTTGGAATTGTGGATCTAGCAAAGCCCCGGGGCCGGATGGCTTCTCGTTCGGTTTCTATAAATCACAATGGAATCTTATTAAGGATGATATTATGAGATGTGTCAAAGACTTTGAGCGTTCGGGAAGAATTGGTAAAGGGTGTAATAGCTCCTTCATTGTCCTTATACCTAAAAGACGCAACCCCACATCTTTTAAAGATTATCGTCCTATCAGTTTGGTTGGGAGTCTTTACAAAATAATTTCAAAGCTGTTAGCGGAAAGGCTCAAGAAGATTATTCCTACTCTTATTGATCACTGTCAATCTGCCTTTATTAAAGGTAGACAAATTCTTGATGGTGTTTTGATCACAAATGAGGTAGTTGATTACCTCAAAAAAACCAATGGTAAAGATTTTATCTTCAAAGCTGATTTCGAAAAAGCTTTTGACTCGGTCAATTGGGATTTTCTAGATTCAATTCTAGAACAAATGAACTTCGGTTTGACTTGGAGGAAATGGATAAAAGGTTGCTTATCGTCGGCTTATGTATCTATTCTTATTAACGGCAGCCCGACTACGGAGTTTAAGATGCAGAGAGGAATTCGCCAAGGCGATCCGCTATCTCCTTTTTTGTTTCTCTTGTTTGTTGAAGCCCTCAATGTGCTTATGAGGAAAGCCGTGTCGATTGACAGATTCAAAGGAGTCGATGTTGCTTCTCAAGGAAAAAGTGTTAATCTCACCCACCTACAGTTTGCAGATGATACTATCTTCTTCGGTTATTGGAATATGGAAAATATTTTAAATTTGGGAAGAATCCTCAAGTCTTTTGGTCCTATTTCTGGGTTAAAGATCAACATGAATAAAAGCAAGTTATACGGGTTGAATATTCAACCTGCTGATCTGACACTCGGTGCTTGTTCATTAGGCTGCAATGCTGCTGAGCTTCCATTCTCATACTTGGGATTACCTGTGGGAAAAAATATGAATCGCATCAGTTCTTGGCAACCAGTGATCGATAGATTTAGAACAAAACTTGCAGGATGGAAGTGCAGATTGCTATCGATCGGTGGACGTGTTACTCTTCTTAAATCGGTACTTGGTAGCCTACCCTTGTACTACTTCTCATTGTTTCATGCTCCTATTGCTGTGATCCACACCTTAGAAAAAATTAGAGCACATTTTTTCTGGGGTGGGACAGGGGAAGAACGCAAAATTTCGTGGATCTCTTGGTCCAATATCCTTAAACACAAATCTCAAGGCGGGTTGGGGGTTGGGGGGTTGGGGACTCAAAATATTGCTTTGTTGGGAAAATGGTGGTGGAGGTTTAGTGTGGAGAATGGGTGTTTTTGGAGAGATTTTATTCGGTTGTTTTATGGAGAGGAGGCGGATTTAGTCTTATGCCTGAGATGGGTAGGAAAGGTAAGGTTTGGAGCAACATTATTCAAAACTTTGATAGAATTGAGAAGAAAGGAGTGAATCTCTCTTCATCTATAAGGTGGAGGGTGGGTGATGGAAATAATATAAAATTCTGGAGTGATGTTTGGGTAGGAGAAGAGACATTTAAGTGCCGTTTCCCGAGACTTTACAATCTAGCCCAAGAAAAAAATTGTTTCATAAAAGACCGTAGAAAACTACGTGATGATGTGTGGGAATGGGAGTGGGATTGGAGAAGAGGGATAAGGGGAAGAGAATTAGGTGAACTTGAAGATTTTTATGCCTCCCTCACAGATATTTTCCTTGATGCATGCCAACATGATTCTCCTTCTTGGAGCCTCAATTCACGAGGTTCCTTTACAGTTGCTTTCTTGAAGAAAAAATTGCTCGAAATTGAAGGCTCTTCTTTGGCAAATGATGCCCCTCCATGCCGTTGGAATAATTTGATACCGTCCAAGGTGAACATTCTTTATTGGAGGGCTACAAGATGTAGGCTTCCTACACTTTTGAACCTCTCGTTGAGAGGCATAAGTCTCAGCAGTCTACTTTGTCCATCATGCTCGTCGGATACAGAAGATGAAAATCACATTTTTCTACGTTGCTTCTTTGCTCTTAACATTTGGGATAAATTTTCATCTTGGTGGCGGGTTCAACACTCTCCAACTTCGGATTGGAGATCATTTCACCACTACAGCACTCCTCGGCATATAAAGGAAAAGAACATGTTCAAGATATGGGACGCCACAAGGAAAATAACATGTTGGAGCCTTTGGAAAAGAAGGAACAATCTTATCTTCAATTCAAAAACCGTGTCGGTGGAGGATTTATTCGTTGAGATTCAAGCACTTAGCTTTTCGTGGATTAATACTAGATGCGAAAAGTTGACGCTGGATTGGAATTCATGGAAGGTGTGCCCCTTGGATGCTCACAATTAGCGGACACGTTTTTTTTTTTTGTTTTGTTGCTCTGGTTGTTGTTTGGATATTGTTCAGGCTTGAGACTTCCTAATAGATTGGCGTCCTATTTTGTGTTTATTTTTTTAGGCCATGTAACCTTGTTTTTTGTAGCATCTTGCTACCTTCAATAAAAATTATTATTGCTATTCAAAAAAAAAAAAATATCAAATACTTCAGTTAAGTAACTTTAAAAAACATAAATCAATGTTTGTCGAAGATTACTAAGTAGTGGGGAGAGTTCTACTTTTACAGATGCTATCTTTTCTGCTCAGCCAATAACTTTCCATCCAATGGTGTCGAAGCAACCGAAAGCACTGCAATAATTTTATATCACCGCATGTATAAATTTATAACACGTATAGAATGAAAATCATAAATTACCTTGGTATGCAACCTTAATTGATTGAGACTTTCGAACCGTGAATGTGGTTACTCGAAAACTGCTGCTTAAAAGTAATCTAAAACTGTATCAGTTGCAAACTCTTTGGCGAACTTTTTAATATAAGATATATGGTTTTGCCTATCTGCAACATTCGGATTCTTGCAAAAATGGTCTGATTCTCTCATACTCCTCAAAGCTTCTCCAAACAGAACAATCTTATTTAAAGAATCCATTTTCCAATTTGTGTGAAGCAAATTATCATACAATTCTGCATCACAATGAGGCATGAAGAACATAGTAGGTTTTGAAATTTTTCGCCGGCCTTATTTATTGATCGATAGCACGGAACACCCCAAACTCATCAAAATTCTTGATCCTGTAAATAAGATAATCAGATCAAACACCTCAATGTCTCAGATCCAACTGAAACTCTTTTTCAACAATATTGGTAGGCCGAGCTGCAAATTGGGCGATTCAAAAGCAATGAAGAACAGTAAGTTTGTGTGTTTGAACATGTATATAGTGCAGAAAAAAACGTTTATACCACCTAATTCAAAGTAGTTATCCACCATGAAATGCATCTGAAAAACTACCAACGTCCTTGAAATGTGGAAAATCAAGGGAAAAAATAACTTGTTGAATTCCTGTCCGGGATGAAGTAAAAAAATTGAAATATATGAAGCTCAAACGTCATCAATGATTATATTTACCCTAATCGTTAACAAACTCAATGGAAAAAATAATATTCAAAAAGAAAAAAGAAAAAGAAAAAAGTACATTGGAGATGATTTTAGTTGCGTCGGGACGAAGATCATGAACTACAGAGTGATTTTCTGCATATTCAGAATTCCGATAAAGATGCTGGATTAGTAGTAAATAGGGAAGATGAGACTGCCGACAACCAGCAACATAAAAACAGTCATATCGGAATAGAATAGCACAACCACCAACAACAGAACTGCCAAAAATCTAGCCGATCGTACTCCTCCTTCACAACCCACCCATTCTGAAGTTGGTCTTCCTATTACCCCAGAAATAATTGTGGCAAATTAATTGGTTTTAATTAGAGGCCATAACACAACAACAACAACAAAAAACTCATCTTTCATGCATTGAAGTTGAAAAAGAAATTCATAGCTAACCAACAGAAACCTGAGAGCCTACTTACAAAAAAAGGGCATAAAATAGTTGATGGAAATACTATACACAACAAAAAATAAATAAAAAGAACACGTCTTTCACTCAAACGATTGCAAAAAGAAATCCATAGCAAAGAAAATTAATAATACGAATAATAGAAATAATCAAACTCTTTCTATAACTCACATTTCATATAATCGGTTAATGGTCACCAATCGCACGATAAATGAGTCCGAGCCAGCCATCCACCTATAAAAGAGCTTGTACGTACCATTTCGAGCCTCGAGCGGATGTTATAATTAGCAGAATCCGTGCCTCCGAAATCGGATCTAAAATTGAGGAAGGGCGGAAGAGTTTGAGAAGCCAATTTGATTTGAAGAGGAATACAACAGCGGGGTGTTTTGTTTAGAAGTAGCAATGGAAGTTTCAGAACTGCAAATAAATTGAGGCTAACCATTTGATCGACGTGGGGCGTTTATGTTGTGAAATCGACGGGGAACATGATAGAGGGGAGTGGGAGAGATTGAGGGATGTGGAGGAAGTTACGGAAGAAGTGGTGGGGAAGTATTTCTGAAGAGCGAGTCTAAAAAGGGTAAAACGGGTCATTTTCCGGGTCAATTGACCAAAAGCGGGTCAATTGACAGTTTTTCCTTCTGATATATATATTCTAGTAGTAAAACCCATGCGATGCACGGATGGATGTTAATTAGCATGATTATTGTTGTCGATGATTACCATGATTGTTGTTGTCGTGGGGTACCAAAAATCGTAGTCAAACAATACACATTTAACTACTGTTGATATGTAATGTTTAAGTTGTCAAATACTGTGAATATACATGATTCATATAAATAATTTTCCCCATTATATTCTTGCTAGCCGATAACATACGGGAAAGGCTCCCAAAGTAGATATAAAAAGTTTTCCCTATTTTTTAGGCTTATTCCTGAACCTCCCTTTTTCTTCTTTTGATTTCATTTTTCTTCAGTAATTTCGTCAACAAACTCCAAGATTCCACCTCCCCGCACACATCTTTATCACTTTCTATAGTCTCTATCTCCATTAATCTCTTCAGTTCTTCTAACGTCTCTCTTCTTGTTTGAGTAAATTTCTGAGAACTATTTTCATGGAAAGCTCTGTCCTTTTTGTGAGATAAAGTTCGGTTCTCTATGTAGTTCTGCAACATGGGTATCATCTCAGTATTCTGTCTTGCTGTCTATTCCCTTTAATTCAAGTCTAATTCGAGTCTTGTATGTATGAAGTTAATGAATTGAATGAATTAATTAAAGTATAATGAGTTATAATGAATTGAATGAATTAATTAAAGCATAATGAGTTATAATTAGTCTACTCCATATACTATGTGTCGGCCTGATTCTTTTATATTCCTAGCCCAACCTCTTTCAATATAATCGACCTTTTAATCCTTTATCCAACCTTTTTTGTTACCCAACCTGTTTTATATCCAAAACCTTATATTCCCAGCCCAATGGCCCAATTCCTAACCCTACTTCTTATCTTATAAAACAAATATATATATATATATATATATCAAAACCCTACTCCAATCTCCTAAAACTACTGCCGCCCTTCTCCTTATCTGTCCACTCCATAGACTACTCTATTAAGTCCTCCACCACATAACCTTTCTTATCCCCTCCTTCTCAAAAATCAACAGTCTTCATCTCTCCGAAACGTCATTATCTCTTCTGCTCTATAACGTCTCCTTCATCTTCTCAATGAGGAAAAGCTCATATCTTCCGTTCTTCTTCTAAATCCGATGCTCTCTTTTATTACAATTGAAGAAAGCTGCATGTCATCGTAAACTAGCATGAAATACGAATAGTGAAGTGCTATGTTTGGACATTATCTAGAATGGACCCTAGGAACGTGCTGATCAATGTCGATAGCTGTCTAGGCAGGTTTGCGGTATGAGTTAACGCTCAATATCGACAGCTCTAGTTCTTTATGTGTATGGGCTATTACGGACTAATTAAGGAGGGTAGCTTGCGTATAGATTGTCTACTACCATTGTCGGAGTAGATAGGGTTAGGAGTTGTACCCGTAGCTGAACAATGAATAAATTCATCAATGGGGAGGACTATTGCATGTGTGGGGGGAATAACTAGTTACTTATAATTGAACTAATACATTAGAAACTCATTTTTGCTTTGTGTAAACGAGCATAACCTTGTTAGTTTGAGGCACCAAATTTACCACTGTTTTTATAATAGTTGGTAGTAGACCATATTCGTGACAAGCTCAATCTTGATAGTTAGATGTTCTTACGAGTCTCTGTGGGATCGACCTTGACTCGCCAGTACTCTACTATGATAGACCTAGTCCTATTGCTTGTATGTGCTTTGCACGCGATCAAGATTTTCTGGCGCCGTTGCCGGGGACTCGTGTCAAGAATACTTTTTATTTAAGATTGAGTTTTCTGTATATATTTGAGTCTTTTTAATTAAGTCTTTTTTATTGTCTGTTTATACTATTGTCGTACAGAGTCAGTTTTGTAAAATCTGGGAAAAAAAAATAGCTTCCGGTTTACCGAGGGTCTACCCCGATAAACCGAGGGTCCAGTTTTGGCAGAATTGTTTCTGTCAGCTCAGTGTCCAGTTAGTAGTCAGAGTCTGTATTTTTTAGTCTTCCGGCGAGGCAAGCCACTAAACTTTTTATTTATCTTTTTGTGTCTTGTAGTACGCTACATGAAGTTCAGTAGCCAAACTCGAGAGATTCATACCTGAGATTGAAAAGTTTTCTAGACAAAAGAGAAAGGAAACTCGAGAGAGATCTGTTAGGCTGGCGGACGACGTGAGTACGCACGAAGGATATCATAGCGAGAGGGAAGAAGAGATTCCACCTTTGGAAGATACAAAAATCAACATGGCACAGAACGGATAGAATGGAGCATGAGTTATGGTACAAGCAGATAGGAGAACTCTATAGAGTTATGCAATGCCAATGATTGAACAATTCGTTCCAGCAATTGTTCAGCCTAAGGATGCAGCTGAGGTATTCCATCCAAAACCAAATGTGATACAGCTGGTGACTAATTACACTACCTTTCATGGTGTAATAAACGAAGATCCTAGTGTACACGTTTCCAACTTCCTAGAGATAGTCAGCATGGTCAAGCCAGCCGAAGTACCTGAAGACAACATCAAGTTGAAATTGTTTCCATTCACTCTTATAGACAAAGTGAAGATATGGTTATTGTCTCTAGCACCGGGATCGATCCAAACTTGGACCGATCTGTTGCAGAAGTTTATGAATAAGTACTGCCCACCTGGGAAGTCACTACAGATGAGACAATAAATTATAAACTTCAAGAAAAACCCACTGAAGCGTTTGAAGAAGAATGGGAATGATTTATGGAAGCACAGAAGATATGCCCTCACCATGATATCACTTTGCCCATACGAATGCATAGTTTCTAGCACAGATTGCGGCCAAGTGAACAAATGAGAGTTGATGCATCAAGAAACGAATGTTTTGTGTTGCTATCACCTAAAGAAGCCGAAGAGAAATTGGAGCAAATTAATTGCTCTTACAAGTCAATGGGGAACGCATAAAATTGAAACTGCCAAAGTAGCTGAAGGCATATTTGGAGAAGATACTTCTCAAAAGATCTTATACCAGCTAATGGCAATGAATGAAAAGATAGATGGCATGCAAGATCTGGTTGAGAAAGTTCAACATATTGAAGCAGCTAACACTGAGGACGTGAACTATATAGGGAGGCAAGGAAATCCTTATGGGGGCGGATACCGCCCAGGTTCTCATGACCATCCTGGTTTTAGATTGAGCGACCCTACTGGGGGTTTTCGACAAAGTGATTCTAACGGTGGAGAGAGACCGAGACAAGTTGGTGGATTCATGCCTCAATTCAACAAGTCCGGTGGTTGGGAAGCAGCCATGGATAAAATGAGCTCAACTGTGACCGACACGGTCAATCAACTTACTAAATCCATGACTGAGCTGAATACAAACTTCACCATATATTGTCAGAAGAATGATACACGACTGACCAATCAAGAAGCCTTAGTGCAGAATCTGTCTCACCAAGTGGGGCAGATTGCAGAACAAGTGTCAGTCTGTCCTCCGGTAGGATTGCCAAGTAATACTAAGAAGAATCCGAAGGACGTGAATGCAATCATGACTAGAAGCAGAAAGGAGCTATCTGGACCAGTTATACCAACCACCCAGGAAGAATCAGAAAGCAGTCAGCAACAAAACGCAGTAGAATCTGGAGAAAATGAGGGGCCGGTGAATCGGGACAATACTCCGGTAAACCGGGAGTCTGAAAATTCAGCAGACAAGTAGGTAGAGCAGCAGCAGTCAGCAGGCTAGTCTTCATGAATTGTAACTATTAATCCTACTACTTTACCCTATCCCCCTGGGAAATATAAGCCGAATAATGATGATGCACGTTAAAAAGTTTATAGAGATGCTAAATTCTTGAAAGAAGAAATCTCTACCAAAAGGAAGTTATTAGACCTTGAGACTATAAGCCTTAACGAGGAATGCTCGGCAGTTTTGCAGTGCAAACTACATCCTAAGTGTAAAGATCCAGGGAGCTTCCTCATACCATGTACAATTGGAGGAGTATTCCTAAACAAAGCATTGTGTGATCTTGGATCTAGTGTCAATCTAATGCCACTCTCCATCTTTCATAAGTTGGGCATGAAGGAATTGAACGAAGTATCTATAACCCTTCAATTAGCCGATAGGTCAATGAAGCAACCGTGTGGAGTGGTGGAGGACGTTTTGGTGAAAGTTGATAAGTTCGTATTCCCTGTAGGCTTTGTGGTGCTAGATATGGAGGCTAACCATCATGTTCCACTGATCTTAGGAAGACCTTTCCTAGCTACGAGCAAAACATTGGTAGACGTTCATAAGGGTGAGCTGATTCTGAGAGTGAATGAGGAAAAAGTAGCATTCAATGTAATGAATTCAATGAAGTATGCACAAGATGAAGAAGAAGCATGCTACATACTAGATTCCATAGATGAACTTGTGTTTGAATTATATAATGAAGTGGCACTAGACCCTGAAGTAGCTGAAAGAAAGAAGAAAGCTATGAGGAAACCTGACCTGGGTGTAGCGAAGGTCAAGTACGAGAAATAGAGCCTATATCTTCTGTGGATTTAGGAGGAACCATTCATAGATCTTCATGGCACATGTTCTTTGACTTACAATTGACTGGAAAGCTGTTAAGATCATCGTTAGAAGAGCCACGAAGGAACTTAACGGTGAAACCTTTGCCATCTCACCTGAAGTATGTATACATACAAGATGATACCCTTCCTCTCATAATTTCGTCGTTATTATCGCCCTTAGAGGAGGAGAAACTTTTAAGAGTACTGAGAGAGCATAAGGGAGCGTTTGGGCGAACGATTGCAGATATTAGAGGAATAAGCCCATCAGTGTGCATGCATAAAATCTCTGTAGATTCTGAGAAGAAATCAGTAGCACAACCTCAAAGGAGGTTGATGCAACAACTGAAGGATGTTGTTAAGGAAGAGATCATAAAGATGTTGGAGATGGGAATCATTTTCCCAATTGCAGACAGTGAGTGGGTAAGCCCGATTCATGTGGTGCCCAAGAAAGGAGGATTCACTTTCCAACCTAATGAGTTTGACGAGTTGATCCCTGTGAGACTAATTACTGGACATCGAGTTTGCATTGACTTCAAGAAACTGAATGATGCAACTCGTAAGGATCATTTTCCCCTACCATTCATTGATCAGATGCTGGAAGGATTAAGTGGTCATGCGTTTTATTGTTTCTTAGATGGATATTCTGGTTACTATCAGATCCATATTTCCCCCGAGGACCGAGAGAAAGCAACTTTCACATGTCCCTACGGAACCTTTGCGTACAATTGCATGCCTTTTGGGTTATGTAATGCACCATAAACATTCCAAAGGCGCATGATGTCATTATTTGCGGACATGGTGGAGGATTTTCTAGAGATTTTCATAAATGATTTCTCTGTATTCTTGGATAGCTTTGATAAATGCTTGGACAATTTGAGTAAAGTACTAAAAGGATGTGAAGAGACCAACCTTGTACTTAACTGGGAAAAGTGCCATTTCATGGTTACAGAAGGAATAGTGTTGGGTCATAGGATTTCAAAGAAAGGAATGGAGGTTGATAGGGCAAAGATAGAGGTAATAGAGAAGTTACCCCCTCCAACGAACTTTAAGACGTTGCGAGCCTTTCTTGGCCAAGCAGGATTCTATAGTTGGTTTATCAAGGACTTCTTAAAAGTTTCCAGACCTTTGACGGAATTACTTGCTAAGGATGTGCCTTTCGTATTTGGAGAAGAATGCAAGAAATCATTCAACACATTGAAGCGAATGCTTATAACCGGCCAAATTCTGGTAGCACCAGATTGGAACAAACCTTTTGAGCTAATGTGTGATGCAAGCGACACGGTAATTGGAGCAGCCCTGGGACAAATGGAGGAGGAAATGTTTAATCCTATCTACTACTCCACTCATACCCTTAACAGTGCCAGAGGAATTATGCGACTATAGAGAAGGAACTCTTAGCTGTCATTTTTGCGTTTGACAAGTTTCAACCTTATCTGATAGGATCGAAAGTCATTGTATTCACTGACCATGCAGCTTTGAAATACCTTCTAAACAAGAAAGACTCCAAGCTGAGATTTTTAAGATGGATTCTACTCTTACAAGAGTTTGATGTTGAGATTAAGGACAAAAAGGGAACGTAGAACCAGGTGGCTGATCACTGTCAAGATTAACTTTGCTGGAAAAAGAGCAACCATCTGAGATCAAGGAAAGCTTTCCTGCTACCATCTAACATTCTTTTTTCACCAGATAAAAATGGATGACAATTTATCTGGTGACAAAAGAATGCTAGAGTTGAATAGATTGAAGGAGTTTAGGCTTCAAGCGTATGAGAATGCCCAGATTTATAAAGAGAGAATGAAGCATCTGCACGATTAGAAGATTCTGAACCGCACATTTCAAGTTGGAGATAAGGTGCTGGTATATAATTCGCGTCTTCGTCTTTTTCCTGGGAAGTTGAATTCTAGATGGTATGAACCACATGTAGTCACAAAAGTCTCCAATTCAGGTGCATGTGACGTTAGACATGAATACTGTGGGCAGATGATGTGATCCAGCTCAAGAACACTGAAGAACTGAGCAGATATAGGCTTGGATGAGTTATTAATTAGTTATTGGACATGTTTTATTTTATTTTGCATTGAGTTTCGTTAATAAAGGACTTATGGGCACAAATGCTAGGATGGTCCATCAAAAAAGGTGCCTATATGATAGTATTTTGGGTTAAGTCTTTATTTTCAACAAATAAAAGTCATTCGGGCTTATTATAGTCAAGTTAGGTCCATTAGTTAATAAAGTGGCGAAAATTATATTTTAATTATCCCACATTGCTAGTTTGTTTTATTTCCTTGAGTCTGCAGCCTATATAAAGTCAAATAAAGTAATTGTAATTGATAGTTAAACTTTTGAGTGAAAATTTAATATTTGAGTTCTTTTGCACTTGTGAGTATTCTGAGTAGAGTATTCAAACCCAAACTTATCAAGGTCGTGAGCATACCTTGTGGCATTCACAAACCGAGGTTCTTAGATACAAGGATATCTAGGGGTCAAGGTCCTAATCCAAGGTTCTTAGGTACACGGATTCCTAGGGGTCATGGAGCTCGCTTTTCATTGTTCCTACAATCAAATCCTTGGGCAAAATTCAGAATTGAACCTCCTCAGTTCACTTCAGCAGACATTCACAGTTAATGGCCACAGGCTATAACATTACCTAGAGCACAAGTATAACCCTGAATTGGAAGTCTTTACGTTGACAGAGCCGGAATATGAGTATAGGTGCCCTAAAAGTACCGTCGAGCTGACGACGATAAACTCAGAACTATTTCTAAAAACCCTTATTTATTACTTTTGTTTATTTAGTTATTTTAAGTCAATAAAGTAGCATGGCAATCGCAATGTGTTTTCATCACATATATCTTCATCTATCTGGATGAGATATATGTGGTTTTTTCCTTAACGATTCTCATGTGATACCCTCGTAAAAGTTTTCGCATCTTGCTTAGGCCAATAACAGAATAAAGTGGCTTAAACTATTTTTGCGCATTCCTCCGGTATGCACAATTACCGCCACCTTATTATCTTGTTGCCCCTCGCATGTTACTCACAGTTTTTGGATGAATTTTGGAAAACAAGTAACAAATTTGAAGAGGAATGACCTAGGAGCTAATGATTATACTCCAAGATTAGTTTTGACTCAGCCAGAGCTAAGTACCTTTTATTTCTTTATTATTAGTCATTGGGGACAATGTCTATAATAAGTGGGGGTAGCCGTCTTAGCTGGGTAATCAAAAAAGGGAATACTTTTGAAAATTTTAACGTTGTTTTTAGCTTGCTTATTGAACGTTTACAAGTAAGGAATCGGTGGAAAAGGAGCCCAAGTTTAATTTGAAGTGAGCTATAGAATATTCAATTTAGTATGGAAGAACGAGCATATATTATGTTGCGTGAAGTAGTAACTTATTAATTATTATTCTATCATTGCAATCAATAATTGAGCACATAATCTGAGTGAGAAATATTTAAGATTATATGATAAATTGTTTTAACCGGGAATCATTATTTGTCTGTCTATATACTTTAACAAATTGTTGTAAGACAATAGAAGCAACTTGAATGCCAAAAGAGGTGACCGGGACAAACGGGCTTATGAGAGAAAGAGAAAAAAGAGAGGAAATCTGCCAAAAAAAACAAAGAAAAAAAGGAAAAAATATGCAATAAAGGCAGTGAGGGAAGCGAACTCGTGTAAAAAGGGCACGACCCACGCATAAAAAGAAACAAACGAGGACTTAAGAGCGATGCTCAGTCCCCGAGTCTGCCCGACCCGATTAAGGTACCATGTTGTGTAACCAAGTCTGAAAGCAAGAGGAGCGAGTGTATGAGAAGGTAAGTTAAGATTGTGTGGTTAATACAACTTGATTCTCCTCACGAATGCACTATCACGACTGATTCATCACACGACACATTGATGCATGATAAGTAGTGATTAATGGGAGCTTATGGATTGTGACTCGATGTATGTTTCTACCGGAAATCTTTATTGAATATGTGGTAGTTGATGGGGATTGCTCTTGGAGGTACATTCCGCCTTGATACTCTGCTCGCGGACGCGCAGAAGGCTAGGGGGGTAGTTGATGACGGTTAAAATAGGCTATCATACGGCATCAACATTCTATCCATTATGAGCTAAAAATTGTTGTTTCGACCTATAACTATGAACCATTTGAGTTGAATTGCATATGTCGGGTTCGTGAGTCGAGAAATCTGCACTTAGTGTTTATTTTCACTATTTCGATATTATTTCGTGTATTATTTGATTATTTTTAGGATACGAAATATTGGGCTGAGCATGATGGACGAATGTGGAGTGGACTAAACGAAAGGAATGGGCCTAAGGTATTCCAGAACATTCCTAGTTAAGTCGGCTGAAGTAAAAGGACAAAAATACCCCCGGTTTACCGAGAGGCGGTGCCGACTTACAGAGGCTCCAGATCCTTCCGAAATGTGTTTTCTTGGACGAGGGGTAGAACTAGATGTTTCTAAGTCGGTTTATGTACCTATAAATAAGAGGTTTCTCCTCAGAACACAATGTACCCAAATTATTCAAGGAAAATTATGCAATAAAAGTTCTTTGTTCTTTATTTTATTTAATTTATGAGTTCTAGTCGGAGAGACGACGGAGTCACCTCCTAAGGAGAGATCCGTGGGAGATCTACGCTCATCTTCGAGGGTATGATTTTCTGTCTTTTCCATGATGTAGATCTATTGTTGTTCTATTCGACTAGTATGGTTTAATTGCTTATTTAGTTTAATTATGTAGTAGTTGGTTTATTTTACCCCATGTGTTATAGACCTGATTCGTTGGTGAAGAAATCATGGAATAGTAGTTGCGTTCTTCATATCTGTGATGGTCTATATCGCTAGACCTGAATACCTCGTAAATTACTAATTCATGATAATCGGCGCAAGCTACGTTGATCGATAGATTTAATTTACATGTTTTAGCCTGATCAACAATTTGCATGTCATCGTAAACTAGCATGAAATACGAATAGTGAAGTGCTATGTTTGGACATTATCTAGAATGGACCCTAGGAACGTGTTGATCAATGTCGACAGCTGTCTAGGCGGGTTTGCGGTATAAGTTAGCGCTCAATATCGACAGCTCTAGTTTTTTATGTGTATTGGCTATTACGGACCAATTAAGGAGGGTAGTTTGCGTATAGATTGTCTACTACCATTGTCGGAGTAGATAGGGTTAGGAGTTGTACCCGTACCTGAACATGAATAAATTCATCAATGGGGAGGACTGTTGCATGTGTTGGGGGAATAACTAATTACTCATAGCTGAACTAATACATTAGAAACTCGTTTTTGCTTCTTTTGAACGAGCATAACCTTGTTAGTTTGAGGCACCAAATTTACCACTGTTTATATTATAGTCAGTCGTAGACCATATTCGTGACAAGCTCAATCTTGATAATTAGATGTTCTTACGAGTCTCTGTGGGATCAACATTGACTCGCCAGTACTCTACTACGATAGACCTAGTCCTATTTATAGTAAGTGTTTTGCACGCGATCACTGATCCCGCTCGGAATCCTTGGAAATCTCATGAATGTGGATGTGCATCAATAAGTTGAAGTTGAATGGAGATCCCTGCTCCAAATAGAACATCAAAACCACCCTCTTTGGTGTGACAGATGCTGTGTACTTGGTCGCAAGAAGTCTGGATCATACAAATCTATTGACCATCTTCCTATCCAAGGATAGGTCATTCTATAGGAAGATGGTGGGGGCTCCCATAGGATTGTGCTTCCATTCCACCCCGAAGTAGTAAGCGATCATCTGCATCCTCTCTAAGTCATTCACATCTGTGGAAGATGTATACTCATTTGTGCCCACTGGTGGATTCACACCCCTTAGTACGCGTTGATCCTCTCAATTGTAAAGTCTACTTTTACTCCCTGGACCATGGCAAATGTAGCTCCGGGGTTATGCGCCAGATACGCATAAAATTCACGCACCACCTTAGCATGGAACCGGCTTGGTGCCTCCTCCATATCCAATATGTCTTGAACCATCATGGCTCTTGGCATGATCGAGCCAAAATCCTCCAAATCTATGCCACACTCATGTGTCACAGGCCATCCGTTCTAGTGACCTCGGAACGACTCATAAATCTCAAGTGAATCAAATTTCTCAAGCCCGTCGATTAAGGGGTTGGGATCTCCATATACAACATGTTGACCGATTGGACGACGAGCGGTTCTACTACGCATGGGGGCCATCCTGATAATAACAGAGACTGCAGATGATGCTAAAATAGAAAAAGGACCCTCGGTAAAGCGGCAAGTACTCCCGATTTACCACAGCTAATTTTGTCCGGTTTTCACTAGAACTGTGCTAATGATGAAGAAAGATGATGAACTGCAACAACTACACTGTTGAAACAGTGCCACTCAGCAACAGAGGGTGGAAGAAGGGTGTTATGGTGTTGAAATAGAAGAAAAAGGGTAGGTTTTGGTGGTAATAGTGGTGGTGATAGTGGCCAAAATTTGTAGGAAAAGAAGAAATGGAGAAATTTGTGGTGAAGGGAAAGAATATGATTGATGAAGATGGTGAATAATGGTGTTTATATAGGGGAAATTGATAGAAGGTAAGAGGATTTAGTGGGATAGTGGGTAGAGGAGTAATGAGGGTGAGGTAATTGAGGGGATTGATGTGATTGAGGTGGAGTTATGGTGAAGTGTGGGAAAGGATGAACTGATGGAAAATAGGGAAAATAGGGCAGTTTTGCTGACTGGTGGTCTGACCAATGCAACGTGTGTCCATCACGTGTAATTGAAAGGTCTGTTTTTTAATCTGACACGCAAAAACTGAAAAGCCCTAGCTTGGTAACCTGGGGGTTACTCCCTGTTAAGGGTGATTTTATACGTTTTATAAGGATATATTTTGTAACGATTTCCCCCATATTCGTATGTTTCTCATAGAAATCGAGCTTTATATTGAAATATTGAGCAAATGGTGTTTTTAATAGTTGAATTGCAAAACGTAACGAATTATGTGCTTAAATTGTGATTTTATATTATTTTGGAGTTATGTTACTATCTTTTAGATACATGTTCTCGAGCTAAAAGAGGATTAGAAGAGGTTGCATTCGATTTTCTGATGAAGAGAAGAGATAGGGATGAGAAGAAAAGGATAAAGATGAAGAAATCAGCTTCTAGGCATGCTGGACTGGCGTCCAAGTCCCGTCCACTATGGACAGGCGTCCATTGCTTCAGACTGGCGTCCAAGAGGGGCTTTTACATACAGAGAGTTTGGACAGAGGCTGGACGAGCGCCTGCCTGGCGTCCAAAGAAGTTGGACGAGCGTCCAAGTGTTCCGGACGGGCGTCCGCGGCCGACTTAAGCACAACCGACCTAGTTTTTGACCTAGCCGACTTATTTTCTTATAAATAGCCGCATCGCCCCAACCCTAATTCATTCAGATTTGTATAATGTTTAATCCCATGTATCTTTAGTTTAGGTCGTTTTTATTGTTCCGTTTTATTATTTATTTTCGCTTTTATCCTTCCTGGCTTTGGATTGACAATCCTCTGTCCAGTTTATTTCATCGTTTTTAGTTTAGGTTTAGTAGTAACAATTTAAAGAGTTAATAAGGTTAGATTCAACATCCCAATTCCCTGTGGATCGACCCATTACTTATCTCGCTCTACTATCAACAACCCGGTATTCGGCCGGTTAGGATTTAGTTTTGCATATAGGTTAGGGTTTATAAATTTTCTTTTTGCTTAGTGATGCAAAATCCTCCGAACACTCCCGACTTACCGGGGCCTATTTTCTCCAGATGTTTATGTTTTCCGGTTATGCACACATTACCTTGGCTCACTGCTCAATACTGACCTCAAAATCACAAGTTTCTTACTCCTTTTGTTGTTACTTCCGACTCAATCCTAACCTACTTCACTAGAATCCATAACGAGTAAAAAAAACCTTCCCAACAATCATCGGTTTCAAGCCTAAGGGTGCGGTAGGATGAAAAAGCTCGTCATTTCATCCGGCTACTTTTATTGACTCCTATCCTAACTAAGGGTTCAAGATAAATAGTTCTTAGTTAAATTTATAGTCGCCAGCTTGACTTTCTTCAGATCCTCGCTCACTCAGGGGTCGGGGATTTAACTCACCAAACCTTTACTCCAGAGGTCTTTACCGTCGTAGAACCTTTTTAAGCTCTTCTCCTGGCATGCTTTCCTCTTTTTTCTCATGAAGGATGCAGGTTCTTAGATCTAAACGAATTAGATCTATGCGCAGCGGATGGATCACGATTTATATATCAAAACACATAATTAAAGGACTTAAACTACTACAAGGGGGTTTAAGATCATGTTACCAATAACGGGAAGAGAAGCCTTGATCTTCCGATGTGTTCTCCAAACGGCGGTTGGTGGACACCCTTCTTGATACACGAACCTCCTCGATATGCAACACTAAGAAAAACTTAGAGTTTTTCTTCTTCTAAAAACCCTATACAAGAAAACTAATTTTTTTCTCTCTTTTTCATGATGGTGGTAGAAATTTTCATCTTGCCATTACACTTGGAATAACTCTCCTTTTATAGTAGAGTAAATCCTTGGTCTCCAAGTTTTAATTAATTAAATAAATAATTAATTAAACAAAATAAAAGAATATTTTCCTTAATGACTAATTGTGACAAGTATTGACCAATAGGAAATCAAATAACAAGTCATTCAACCAATCATATAACAAGAATATCTTTTATTTTCCATAACACAAGAAAATTAATTCTTGTGATAATTAAAGACTTAATGGCGCCACCTAGGGTTTAAAAAGCCCACATAAAATGTCTTTTATGTGTATTATATTATTTAGCCCAACTAAATAATATCCATGCATATCAATTAATTAGCCCAGCCAATTAATTATCACTGAGGCCCAAGTAACAAGATTATTAGTCCGAATTACGGAAGCCACATCGGGGACCATGGACCTATAACCAGTAGCTCCAATAATTAATTATTCATCGAACAGAATAAGTACATTAATTATTAATTCCGGGATTACGCCACCATAAACCCGAAACTGAACTCTACCGATTATAGATATATACTTATACTCAACCCATAGAGTGAATAAGCGTCCATTGATATAATCACTACATACGGATTAACCCTCCATAGACTGTCCATTCTGAGTGGGAAGTCTCCGTGAACCCGACTCAGAATATCTTATCCTTATTTACCATTAACCCCCTGATGATCAATTAGCACACATATCTGACTAGTAGCAAATTAGTCAAATGTGAACTCCCGGGACCGATCACTTTCTTAGGGCTAACAAATAAGGGGATTGTCTCTCTACTTCCCGCATGAAGGAATGGATTCCATGTCTGTGAAAATCAGAACTACTCACTCATCAGGAGATAGTGCCAATGAGAAGTGGCTTGGAACACATATTCAAGTGAATCGTAACTAACACATCAAACACTACCCCGAGACAAGCAGCACCCTGTGATCACCTCAGGATTAAGGTTGATCCATATATGATCAACTAATGATATAATAAGATTCCTCAATTACGGAATTATATCGGGAAATTCAGATTAAATCGGTCCAGTCCTATATGAATGCCATCATATATAAATGCCCTATGTAGGTACTCTCTACCGACAGTCCGGATAAGACTATCACACCCTAAGGTGTTCTGGGCGCATTATTGGTGTTTTAATCAAGAGACCCTAAACTATTATTAAGTTCACCACGGACTAACAGTTTAAGTATATCATCACTAACTCAATCCTCACGTGCATGCCATGCACTGAGTTAAGCGGTTACATACTGATATACTTAGGGTTTGCAGCAATGTATTACTTACAAGCACAAAGCAAGTAATAAGGTGAGATAAATTCTGTCATCCATTATCAAAAACAATTACACAAATTGTCTTTCAGGCACTACACCTAACAATCTCCCACTTGCACGAAATGACAAGCAACGATTGTTTTTAGAGCACACCCTTTCTCATCTTATTCACAACACTCTCCCACTTGCTCTAAAAGCAGATGAGACATATCCATCAATGCCGTAACCTCCAAGCACTCGACTTGGTATACTGATTAGTTAGGTTGTCGACTCGAGATGATCTTTAGGATTGAAACGTCGCCGGTCCTTCCAATCAGGCGGTACTCTCTCTCAATATGCTTATGACTTCTTATGACTGAGAAGATCCTTCTAAGCTATCTCTTCACTGTTTTCACGAAGAAGTGATATCGGCTTATCAGACCTGGAATTACTCTCAGACCAAAAAGGAAATTCTAAGCACTATGAGTAAACACTGAGCCCAAGATCAACTTAATGATCATCCTTAATCTGACTACAAGTCAGAATCAGTGTAGTCAACCATATTCAAGTTTGCACCTGAATATACAAGCATATGATTCCTCATTTTCTAAAGATACTTGAGGATGTGCTAAACCGCTACTTATTGCTCAAATCCAATATTCGATTGCAATTGACTCGTGTTAAGCTATCTTGCCCTTATCCCAGAAAGACTCTATCCTATTTTCTCTTTATCCGAAGATTTGAAGAATCATTCCTGAGAGGTAGGGTGATGGGATTCAACTTCACGCCATTTCGGTGTGGTTTTAACCCCCGTTTATCCCTCTTTTGGCCTGTTTTTGGGTAAATTAGACCTTTTTTAGGGCTTTATCATGAGAATATTGCACGTGGAATGAAAACGATACTTAATCGGGAAATTCCTCCTTTCATCGATATTTTGCCCTATTCCGGACACTTTTACCCCCGGGATAGTGTATGGCTTGTTTTGGTGAATGTGAATTCAGGGGTTAGGTGTCTCGAGACCCGGAAGGCGATGATTTACAATGACAAGCATGCTCGGAGCCGAAGAATGGACCGAGAAGTGAAGAAACAATGAAATCAAGTTTTCGGTCTTGGCTCAGTCCACTTCAGCTGCAGTTTCTGCCTGGAATAAAGCATTTTCTGGACCTGACTTCTTCATGAAAGTTGTAGACAATTCAAAGGGCTTCCCAACGGATCTTGAATCGCCTCAATCAGAGCTCGGACGAAGAAGTTATGGTCAATTTATTGAAGACAGTTAAGGTTGAATCGCCTATTCGAGCCGAACTTCAGTCAGCTCGGCTCTTTCGCGTCTTTTATGATAAAAACAGATTCAGCAGCTTGTTCTCTTCATATACTCATTCAGCATTCTCTCCCCCTTCTCCACCACCAAAACCTAGCTCCTTTTTTCTTCATTTTTAGAGTAGTGTAATGTAGTTAATCCTAGTTTAAATTAGATAGATTGTAGCTCTAATTCCCCTTTTCTCTACTCAAATCTTCCCCTAAATCCCTTAGATTATCAAATTCTCAAATTCTCTATTTTGTAGTGTTGAAGCTCAAATTCAATTTCTTGCTTTCTATG
The DNA here is from genome assembly GCA_024500145.1 of Gentiana dahurica var. dahurica. Taxonomy (NCBI): domain Eukaryota; kingdom Viridiplantae; phylum Streptophyta; class Magnoliopsida; order Gentianales; family Gentianaceae; genus Gentiana; species Gentiana dahurica. The sequence goes on from CM044903.1 coordinate 2,315,428, forward strand.
GTAATATCTTCTTCTCTTTTACTTATTATGTTGTTTATTTCATGCTTTGATTTCGTTTTTCATTCCGTAATGAGTAGCTAGTTTCGTTTATAGCGAATCATGTGAAACTTGTGAAATTGCCCTTAGATTGATGAAATTGGGAGTGGGTAGTTGTTAATTGCATGTTTTATGATTGATTCATGTTCTTGAACTTGTTTTGATTGAATGTTGAGTTAGATTAGCTACCTAATTCGATAATTTTGCGTGTTGACCTTATATATGTATTTTGCGGGGAAACAAGGGAAATGGGTTCTAAAATCGCGGAGTAGACTCGGCTTAGTTGTTAAGCCCGAGCCCAATGCGAGGTTGTTATCGTTTTCACGAGCGGCTTTGGAGCGTATCGTGTTAAGGTTTTCGGTTTCTTAAAGGGGGAATCGAATATTATGGCATAGGGTGTTAAAGGAGAGTTGTTCAGATAGTAACACCAGTTTTAGAAGTCGACACCCATGAATAATCATGAAACGCTTTTGGTATGGTTGGTCAGTTAATGCACACTCCCGGTTGATTCTTTCGAGGGGCTAAATTAACTTGTCGGATCATGATTCGGCTACATTCCTCTTTCCCTACCCTTAGACTAGTTAGTATAATGGTTTTTAGTCGATGTAGTGTTAATCTTTATCAACCTTTGATCGCCTAGACTAAGCTGTAGATCGACTTTGGTACTCAATAGACTTCTCTGTGGGATCGACATCGGACTCCTGTAGCTTTACTCGCAATCGACCCGGTCCACTGCCGGTTAGAGAGCTTGTTTAGTCACCGTTGTCCTGAGTATCTAATAAAGTTGTTTGGTGAAAATCGAGCTCATCATAGGGTAGGACTACTCTCGCTGAATGTTGCATCCGTATATGCAAGATCATCTTATTCAATAAGATGGATGGGATAGCCAATGACTCATTCTCATGAATTTGACCGAATTAAATTCTTAGAATATAGTCCACTCTCTCATCCAGAGAATCTTGGCGTGCCAGTTTCTGACTTCAGATAACACACTCATGTTGTTTCCAACTGTTTCAGTGTTACCTTTCGTGAACACTAATACTACTACTTTACCAATATTGATACCTAGTCTACTAAAGACTTATCAATATTCTGGTCAAGTCCACATATTTTAAAACATGCGACTTTTAATGACCGAGAGGTTCTGTTACATCCACAAAGGACATAAGTCCCGGCAGTCAACCTGCCATTTGTTCTAACCAAGACCCTTCTGTTCCGAATGAATCCAGACTCCGTTTTACGGCAAGAAAGTCTCAGGGAATCACTCCTATTTTCTGCTTTCTAACGAAATCTAGCAAGACTGAGTGGTGAGAGAGTTCAAGGTCTGGTTAACTCTCTACTTTTTAAGGAATCACCCCTAGACCACTCATCTTTGTGCTGAAAGTTAAACTTTCCATATTCATTCGACTCTTTTCGGCGTAGAACCAATTACTGCCACTGGGTCTGAGACACTCAGGTGGTTCTACAAGAGGCTGAACAGAACTGGAGTACCAAAACTCCATTCACAGGGATAAGGTTTTCGAACCAACCTCTCTGATAAGAATCCTACACAGCCCACAAAGAGCCACAGGTTATCAATCACCCCAGCAGACTATAAAGTCCACACAACCATAATGGGTCAATGGTTAAACCATACTCCCACTGCGTTCTGGGTGGATTGACATTCTGATCTAGTAGTATTTATCAGTGTAATCACCAACAACCGATGTTGGACGTGGTCTGATTAAATCAGATAGTAACTTCCTTTGGGTAACCGTACTCCAAGGTCTAAGGTTGTTACTTATAGATTCTATCAGAAGCCTTGTGACAGTTCAACCGTCACTTTCTGATCTCAAGAATCTTATAATCAACCTTCACTCGTCTCATTAAGATATTTCACGAACAGTCACAATCTGAACGTATGCGCAAAATCCCCAGTCCTACCTTCAAGCATTAAATGCTAAATGCCTACATTTACGGATGTGGTGTGAACCGAATTCACTCCTTATCCATAAACTCACTAGCATCTTCTAGGTAGACTTCTCGGTTTACATAATAATGTTAACCGTTATTTTGGAACGAATTATCTTAATCGAGTTTAACAGTGTATTGTAGCACATTAATAACTATATCAGGCAAGTCTATGGTTTCTTCCTCAGTGAGAAACATTCCACTAGGAGGCAGGCCGAGCATCAGTCCCAAGACTATGCGATAGCCTATTTCTGAGCATGGAATACTCTATTCTCTGCTAAAATCCGAGACTCCTCCTCGTATTCTTTTGATAAACTAAATCACGTTTCGAGTAGTTATCAGACAAAATGTCACCACTCAAAAACTCCCACTAGCTTGTATCTCTCACTAGACCCCGAAGGTCTTGGTGAACAAGCTATGTTACCCCTTCAAATCTATTACCCTTTCCCGATTGAAAGGAAACTTAGTCATTATTCCTTTGAGATAGTGTTCCTAGACTGGAAGATAGGAATCACCCTTAGCTAGTCGTCAGATCTTATCTCTAGGATATATGCATTAATTAATAGATATTGAAAGGTCGCTTATCTTAATACGGAAACCTTTTACCTTTAATAGTTTTAGATGTGTTACACATACCTATTCAGCTTTTCTTAGTGGTTATGTCTTTATCAAACAAAAGTCCGAGTCACAGATTCGTACTACAAATGTCATCTTCACTTTGTTTAAGGCAACCGTAGTATCGAGATGAAAGTGAATCCATTTGTTTCAACGAATCTGTAAACAGAAAAATTATTTTTCTGTGATATTCAAGGATAGAATCCGAAATTCATTTCCTTATATCACTCCCACTATTATAGCTGAAATAACTGCCCGTTGTCTACTTTATTAATTGTTAATGCATAGCTTCCTTGTTCTTCCAAAGAACTAAGCTACCGAGTCAAGTTACTCGGTTTAAGAAAGTCGCGAAGGATTCATTGGTTAAGTGATCCGAAATCACTTTCCTTATCCTATACTTTCTTTAATTAATTTTCGGTTTAGCCTCAAAACTTTAGTTAAGATGATTAACACTTATAGACATTCTTTCCCATTCTCAACTTTCCTTAAAAGGAAATAGTCTTGAACTAGCAGTTCAATTGATTAGACACTACTCGTGAACTGTGGGATGTCTAATGAAAGCGTTACCCTGTGGGACTAATTTTCTAATAAATTAGAAAAACAACAGATAAAAGCTCCCACTAGTTTATCGGTTCCAAATACCGTCTAACTAGCGACACTTTAATTTATGATTCTCTAATTTTTCTATTAGAAAATTTCTCGTGTAGACACTACACAATTAAAATTCACTAGAAGAATTTTATCATCCCAACCATCTTTTAAACTAACTATGGTTGTCTCTCGTTCAACACGAGTGACAGCAGTGACATACTTATTTACGTCACTTAAGTCTTGAAGGCTCAAGAGAAATATCTCTTCCGAAAAATTAATCGCATGTAAGATCAATAAGTACAACGTTCTAGTTACTTGCCACTTTTTAACGAAGTCATTACTAGTCAATATAAAATATACACTAGCAGTCAAATACCCTAGAGAGATATATAAATAGTTGTAAATAAAATTGACAGAAAATAAATCCAAATCATACACTACTAATAAATTTTAGGAACATAAACTAAGTACTTATAGTCTATCCTACCGTTCCAAGGATTTAATCTAATGCCTCAGTGCCGCCTTAGGGTAGGTCAAAGAGGTTTCGATTAATATTGAAGATCAGATTGAGAATCGAACATCTCATTTGTGATCGTCAATCACTTTTCCTTTTTCAGCCAAGGTATTACCAAAATACCCTTTATGAGTGTGACCTACTGTTTCAGATCTTTAGATAGACCCCGAGTGTGCCGCCTTAGGGTCGGTCAGTGACTCAGCGAGTACCCAAAATCCTATCCTTTCGGAGACCAAGCCTTGAATTTTGATAGCGGTGAAGGCCTTCCTTAGGGGGCCGAAATCAAAGCCGGCACGAGGCGTCATCATTCTCTCACGTTGCTTGTGTCAACAGTAGAGGCCGTGGGGTCGGCTGTCTCCTCTCCCGCTCCCACTCAATATTTTGAAAAAAGTGGTGGGTTTACTGATCACGTTTTTGGACTTGATGTTACATTAAGGAACAATAAATCATAGGCCCGAATGTTTTCGGTTATGTGGGCTAGCCCACCCGACCTATTCGTTAGAACATATGTGGCCGTCGGACGGGTCAAGGCTAGGAGAGCTCTGTTGAGCCGTAGTGGCTCTTCGGATGGCTCAGTATTGCCAGACCCCCGTGCAAACGCCACACGTGGAGGGTGAAGTCGATTGAGCCGTAGCTACTGTTGACCACCCAACCGTGGTTAAACCACTTTCGAACCTGTTTGCCCGTGATTATCCAATCCTTAAACATCAAACAGATACCAATAACGGGAAGAGAAGCCTTGATCTTTTATGTTACCTAGGGTTTAAAAAGCCCACATAAAATGTCTTTTATGTGTATTATATTATTTAGCCCAACTAAATAATATCCATGCATATCAATTAATTAGCTCAGCCAATTAATTATCACTGAGGCCCAAGTAACAAGATTATTAGTCCGAATTACAGAAGCCACATCGGGGACCATTGACCTATAACCAGTAGCTCCAATAATTAATTATTCATCGAACAGAATAAGTACATTAATTATTAATTCCGGGATTACGCCACCATAAACCCGAAACTGAACTCTACCGATTATAGATATATACTTATACTCAACCCATAGAGTGAATAAGCGTCCATTGATATAATCACTACATACGGATTAACCCTCCATAGACTGTCCATTCTGAGTGGGAAGTCTCCGTGAACCCGACTCAGAATATCTTATCCTTATTTACCATTAACCCCCTGATGATCAATTAGCACACATATCTGACTAGTAGCTAATTAGTCAAATGTGAACTCCCTGGATCGATCACTTTCTTACGGCTAACAAATAAGGGGACTGTCTCTCTACTTCCCGCATGAAGGAATGGATTCCATGTCTGTGAAAATCAGAACTACTCACTCATCATGAGATAGTGCCAATGAGAAGTGGCTTAGAACACATATTCAAGTGAACCGTAACTAACACATCAAACACTACCCCGAGACAAGCAGCACCCTGTGATCACCTCAGGATTAAGGTTGATCCATATATGATCATCTAATGATATAATAAGATTCCTCGATTACGGAATTATATCGGGAAATTCATATTAAATCGGTCCAGTCCTATATGAATGCCATCATATATAAATGCCCCACGTAGGTACTCTCTACCGATAGTCCGGATAAGACTATCACACCCTAAGGTGTTCTGGGCGCATTATTGGTGTTTTAATCAAGAGACCCTAAACTCTGATTAAGTTCACCATGGACTAACAGTTTAAGTATATCACCACTAACTCAATCCTCACGTGCAAGCCATGCACTGAGTTAAGCGGTTACATACTGATATACTTAGGGTTTGCAGCAATGTATTACTTACAAGCACAAAGCAAGTAATAAGGTGAGATAAATTCTGTCATCCATTATCAAAAACAATTACACAAATTGTCTTTCGGGCACTACACCTAACATCTCGTGCACTAGGTCTACCCCTACTTCAAGATTTAACTTTTTTGTTCAAGGCTTCCACATTTTCCACTTTAAGCTCCGTTTCACTACGCCTAACAGAAGCACTGACTTCCATGAGCATCTAGTCGTGGCCCTTTTCTTCATGCTCTCTCAGCTGTACTCTCATGAACTCCTGCTCACTGGTTTCTACTAAAACCTCTCGGTGCCTATGCCTCTCCTCCTCTATCTCCAAAATTTTCACTTCCCTAGAACCATAAGTCATTATGCAACATTCCGGCCTATTATATAGGGGCTCTAGGATCTTGATAGATACGGCATCATTATTGGTCTTCAAGGTTATCTCCCCATTGTCGAAGTCCTTGATCTTTCGGTTGGTCGCTATGAAAGGTCTACCTAACATAACTGGGGCACTAGGATCCTCCGGTACGTCTATAACCATAAAATCTATTAGGAACATGAATTCTCCTGCCTTAATCATGCAATTCTTCAGTAGACCGGCAGGCATATCTCTAGTTTGATCGACAAAGGTCATGGACAGAGTTTGGTCCATGATAACCGGAATCTTAATCCTTTGACTGAGGAAGAAATGAAGAATATTGCAACTCGAGCCGGAGTCACAGAGACCTAAACCTACTGATACACCACTGATAGAGATCGGGAGTCGGAACGTCCTAGGGTCTCCTAACTTCACTACGGCATCTGAGTCTGGGATATCCTCAGGCTCAGAGAACATAGTGTCCAGATCCTCTTCAGGATCATCGGAATCGTAATCAGAAGAAGATATATCAATTAACTCTAGAGGAAACTCACTTGGACAATACGTGTTGCACTCTGTAAAGCTCTCTTTGGGCTCCTGCTTAAGTGCTTCTTTTTCCTTTTCCACATGCTTCTTGTCCACTTTGTATTTCTCTCTGACTGCTGATCCTGGATACATGGAAATAGGTTTGATATTTTGCACTTTACGAGGCATTTTGTTTGACTTGTCTGCCTTTTCAACTTCCTGTCTTACCGAATCTCTGAAGTGTCCCGATCTTCCTGCAAAAGAGATAAAAGAAAACAAGGAAAATGTTAGCTACTTCCACTTCAGTTTTGATTAAACCCAACTGTTGCGGACCTACTAACTAAAATCAACAGAGATATACACAAAATCACAAGGTCTATCAAAAATTGATTTTCTGGACCTCGGTAAATCGGGGGCAACCCTCGGTAAACCGGGCCTAAAGTTTGTTTTATTCTGGTAGTTAAATAGTGCAAGTCTAATTTATGACAACTCAAGATTCAAAAAGAAAATAAATTTAAAAGAAAAGGACAACTTTTTAATTAGAGTTCAAATTTGTTTACTTTTAAGTTTAGCCATTGTCCCCGGCAGGCGCCAAAAAAACTTGATCGTGTGGAAGTCGCTTAATACTAGCAAGAGTACTAGGTCAATCGTAATATAGCAAAGGCGAATCAAGGTCGATCCCACAGAGACAATGAAACTTAAGCATAAACAATTCTGACTTAATCAAGAAGACACAAATGGTCATTGACCAACAATGAACATAAAAGAAACTTGGTCTTCCTTCCCCATCCCTTCGATCTACTAACATGGTCTAGTTAATCCTTAGGTAAACGATAACCGAGGCGAGTAGTTACACTTTCCTTAAGACAAATTGTCCCGGTATGGTGCTCACGGTAGTAGCAACTGTCTCCCAAGATACAACAGCATTCGTCTCGGATTTAGAGGCACTTCAAAAATCCGAGCTCCGGCGAACTTACAGAGTGCACCGACTTCTCTTCGACTCAATATCTAGATCTATATGACTGACTCTTTGTGGTTGAAAGACACAAGAGAAAATTCGATGCTTAAACTCTCATACATGGGGTTCTTTATATAGTGGAGAGGAGGAGCCAATGCTTGAATGTGATTGTCCAGAACACATCATCAGATTTTTCCCATTGGAAAAGAAAATAGGGCCAAAAATTATAAATAAAATTGGCCAAATATTTCCACAATTCTGATTGGTCAGATGACGTGTCTTCTGAATTCTGATTGGTCAGATGATTTAATCGCTCGACTTTTCCCTCAAGAAAAGTTATTCTGGCCGAAGATAATAATCAAATTTCGAAATTAATTTAATTAAATTAATTCCGGACCGACTTAATTTAATCAGAATTCATTTCCATATTATTCAGGAACCTTCCAACCGCCTCACGATTAACTAATTAATTTTCTGGTTAAATTCAAATGAACTTTTGTCCAAAAAATTAATAGTAACACCCAAACCGAACCGAGCCGAGCTCGAGCCGATCCGGCCGGACGGCGGCGGCACGCGCGCGCGCTTGTGTGGAAATATCTAAGTCCTCCTTCCTGCACAAAAGTGCCTTGCCCCTTGGGGCACATTTATAAGAGCATACACTAGCCCTTATATATGGAGCTCTAGTCTCCCATCTTTCCAATGTGGGATATTGAGTTAAGGTACTCCCTTCAACTCTTATATCCAACATATTTTCAACCAACTTTAGGCATTAATTTCTCGTTCACCCGACATCCAAATCGAGTGATTCAAAAGCCCATCATCAACTACTCCGTATGGAGTATTTAATGATGTCATTAACTCTCAATGACATACATTGGAGCCTATCCGTAAATCATGCTAAATTTTACTATTCAACCCTTAAAAAAGGGCTTTTTCTCCAACAATCCCCCACATGAATGAAAATTAATGCAAATGCAAATGCAGACTCTGAAGAGAAGTCAGACAGAAAAATATTGCATCAGGAGAGGTAGCTTCTGGCCTTGAACCTGCCTTAGTGAAGTACTATCGGATTTACTCGGCTAATCAGTGAACTAGGTCTTGAACTGTTCAGCCTTTAGTGTAAACCAAGACAATAGTACTCACACAATATTTCCCTTAGCACCTTTCGGTTCTCACGGTTGTGTCCGTCTCGGCCCTGGACAACACTTGGTTTCATAAAGTGCATTAGAGAATTCAAGCCTTAAAATTCTCACAAAAGCGGCCCCACTTCGCACTTACATAGGTGACTTCCTATCAAGGGTATTCTTCCCTACCCCACTTGAGCATCAAGATATAGGAGTCATTAAAAGCTTCGCTTAACCTCACACCCTCTGCAGATAGCACTTTTATTCTCTCAGAATGGGTAAGTGCTGAACTGTTCCTTATAGCTTAGTTGTCCCTTTTGAACCATGATCTTGGGATCTCCAGTCAACATGGTTGGGTTGGCACTACAAGGAAACATGCGTAATAGGCTTCAGTCCCATTCCGGTTGTCAAAATTGACATCTGATCTCTAGCTAAACCTTTTATAAGCGGATCCACAATATTCTCCTTCGATTTTATATAATCGATGGAAATCACACCATTAGAGATCAACTGTTTAATGTATTGTGTCTACGGCGTATGTGTCGAGACTTACCATTATACATACTACTTTGTGCCCATCCTATCGCGGACTGACTATCGCAGTGTAAGCTGATAGCAGCCACAGGTTTAGGCCAACACAGAATATCCTCTAGGAAATTCCTTATTCTCCAGCCTTATCGAAGGCTATAAACTCGGCTTCCATTGTGGAGCGAGCTATGCACGTTTGTCTTGTATAATCAGGACACAACAGCACCACCAATCATGGATTTTTGTATCACAGTATCCTTCTAATACTGTTGGATATCATAATCCTAGACTCATAGTGTACTTCATGTACCTCAAACAACCTATTTAAGGCTTTCCAATAGTTATGGTCTGTATTACTCGTGAACCTACTTAGTTTGTTTACTACACATGCTAAGTCTGGTCATGTACAGGTTGTTATGTACATCAGACTTTCAATCACTTGAGAATATCTCAATTGATCCACAGGTTCACCTCTGTTCTTGACTAAGTGCATACTTAGGTCAAGTGGAGTGCTCACTGGACTTCTATCAAAGACATTAAATCTTTTCAAAATAGACTCAAGATAATGAGTTTGTGACAACACAAGTCCACCAGATACACTAGAGATCTTAATCCCTAGTATCACATCGGCAACTCCCAGGTACTTCACATCGAAGTTCCTTGCCAACATCCTTCCCGTATTCACTCTCATGAGTACTTCCCATTATTAGCACGCCATAGACATACTATCACAAAGGTGTGTTCACAATGTAGACATATATATGTCCTACTCACTTGACAACATGACATTGTCAAACTTGATATGCTGTTGCTCTGGCTAATATTCGAGCCACAGAGAGACTTAACAAGTCTACACACCTTACTCTCTTAGCCTGAAACTATGAACCCATCGGGTTGTTCCAATTACATCTCTTCCTTCAACTCACCACAAACATCCATTTGATGGATTTCCAGGTTATAGTCTACAGCTATACCGACGAGAACCCTTATATAAGTAATTCTCATAACTAGTGAGTAAGAAGTCAAGGTCTTCTTTCTGTTGATACCCTTAGGCAACCAACAACGCCTTACAATAAATCCATCAACATTTAACTTCTTCTTGAAGATCCACTTGCACTCGAGTGGTTTATTTCCCGTTGGAAGACCAACCACTTCCAAGTGAGGTTTTGCATGATGGATTGTATTTCACTATTTCCAGACTCTTTCCAGAAAGGAGCTCTGTAGTAGACATTGCCTCAGCATATGTCCTTAGTTCGTTTTCTACCAAATAGGTCAGAAAATTAGGACCAAAAGACTGGGAAGTCTTAGCCCTCTTACTACGATGAGGTTCCTCAAATTCTTGAGAATCACTCATGCTTGTTTCTTCTTTAACACTTTCCTTACAAGCAAAGAACACCACATTCTTAGACTCGATGATGACATGTTCATGTACATCATTGATGTCTGATTTATGCACCAAAAACAATAGGCACTAATGATTTTAGGTCCTATCACTCACTTTGGTTTAGGCACTTCGACCTTAGCCAAACACCCCCACATTTCCAAGAATTTGTAGTCTTTCCACAGTTCATACGGGGTAGCACCCTTCTTCTTTGAGGGGATGTTGTTCAGAATGAATTCTGCTAAGAGGACATCTTCCCCCCTCCCCCCCCACAAGTTCTGATGTAAACTCGAACTTATCAACATAGCATCCATCAACTCTTTAAGAGTTTGGTTCTTGCACGTAGCCATACCACTTGACTGAGGTGTGTATGTTCTAGTTTATTGATGAATGATGCCGGGCCCTTAGAAAGACTCATGAAACAATACATCATATCCACCATCATAATCCCTACGGATACATCTTATCCGTTTGCTATGTTTATTTTCACTTTCATTTTGACAATCCTCAAGGCATCACGAGCCTTATCTTCGCTTTTCAGCATTTAAATATCACAATATTTGGTGCTATACTCGATAAAAGTAACATAACACTTTTATCACCTCTATCTTGCATAAATCTAGAGGTTTTGTGTTCCTTTCTACCGGTCAACCGGTGAGTTCGCCAACATGGCTTGAACACATACTTGCACTTGTGATTAGGATCAAATTTCAAATCCTAGTCACAGTGTCATAAGCAAAAATTACTCAAGCATGCAAGCAGATCTTAAAGCCAATCTCACTTGCTCTTTACGGAGCATCACTTTATGCTCAACAGACAATTTCACTGTCATTATACTGATCAATCCGGTTTGATCATTCAAAGCATTGTTCGTTGCACCACGAAACTTCTTCATCCAAGGGATGAGATTAACCGGTCACTGGTGCTACGTCTAGTGCTACTACAGGCACATACACTTGTGTTACAAAAGACATAGTCTTATAGGATTCACATCGGTGTTTCCTTCCATTTTTTGTTTAATGAACAAAAGATCAACAAATCACATTCATTTATACACCAACTCAGTTTAGAGAAAACCTATTTCCTTGTTATTAACAAAGTGCACAACAACCGTGTAATCTATATGACATGAATCAACATTTACCAATCACAGAGCACTGAGATTACACTCTAAGTATTGACAAATTAATATGGCTTACATACATATTAACCAAGCAACACCATTAGGTAATCAATAGTGCACAAAATACTAATTCTTCACAACTTATTGTAGTTGAAGAGGCAATTACAATCAACACCAGAGCACGTGGTTACATGTAATTCAATTCGATACGACACCATTACATAGAAGTATAGCTATGCTATTACTTATTACCGGCATCAAACACCTGAGTATAAGACACAGTTTAGCAGTCAAAGTGTAAGTAATACAATTTATACAGATGTATAAATTCACATGTGGTCTAACATTCACCAAGAGAGTTTGCTAAACAAATTGATATAACACCAGTGGTACACCTTCACTAGGAGCAAAGTAGCCTTGAACGAAAGCAACAACATGTCAATTAATGTAGTGCTACTTGTATCAATTACGATTTTGCAGCACCGTATTTATAACACAATTGTATCGATATTATACCAGCGATATAACACTTTGAAACAATTATATTTCTGCTCAAATGGTCAGAAAGATCACGCAGATAACCTTACAAGAAAATTCAACCATTACATTCTATGTAATTATATGTTATGAACAAATAATTAAGTGACATAGACTATCAAGATTTTTCTTCCATGCACAGACGACGCCAAACAAATTAGAGCACCATATATTCACATAAGAAAACAAACAGGCCCCATTTTTTTTTCTTTCCGTCAGTGAAATTATTCACACAATATTCTACAAACCCTTCCATAATTTACATGTTTGTTGCACGTCAACCCCGGTAAGGAATTGAGTACTTCCAATTATTTGAGTTGCATAGCACTAGACGTGACCGGTTCCGGGCCGGTTCCGGGTCCATGGCACGACCCTCCGGTTCCGGGTCCAAAATGGAACCGGAACCGCCGGTTCCATTTTCTAGCCGGTTCCGCCGGTTCCCGGGAACCGGCGGGTTTGGCGGTTCCCCGGTCCGGGTCCGGGTCTCGGCGGTTCCCGGGTCAGACGGTTCAGATCACGGTTCCGATTACGGTTTCGATCACGGTTCCAATCACGGTTCCAATCCCGGTTCCAAAAAAATCAATTTTTTTTTACAAAATTTGTATAACTTACGTTAAAATTAATAATAAATTCTAATTGGTTATTAAACTATGTATAATATTTAATTTCATAAGTATGTTTTTAAAAAAAAACACACGGCTTGTATAATATTTAAATAAAACAATTGCTAAGAAAATAAAGAAAAATAACATGGATTAACTTTTAACATTCATTATAACGACCATTTTCGATTACATTAATTTATTAGAATACAATAAATGATGGATAAATTTAACATAAATGATGGATACCGATTATTCTACGTAACGGTTACATTGATAAAACTAAATTAATACAACAAAACACTACAACAAGCAACATTCAACATTGATATTACATCGATTTTTCATAACGTGCATGTTGACGTTGTTACATGTCACATCCTACCTGGCTACCCGTCTCGACGTATCCGCGCATCATGCATATAATTTTCATATTCCTCGGAATGCCTTATTCGTAAATGTCGCATATAAGAACCAAGCCCGATTCCACGCTCGTAATGATACGTTTTTTCACAAACGTTACAAACAACCTTAAATTTTGAATGATTCACTTCCCCGGTAGTTTCATCAGTAACATTTTCTTTTCGGAAAAAAAATGAAAAGCAGACACAATGATCGACATTGCAAAATAATATATTTCGAATGTGATAAAGTAAACGAATTTATTCGGAACAACTTCAAATCACTATCCGAAATATATTATAATTGTAGATAATATTATAATATGTGAGTTAGAATATGAGAGATAGAAAAGAATTGTGGGTAAAAATTGATGAAATGGATATGTATTTATAGTGTGATGAGTGTGTGATATTTTAAAATCAAATCAAAATTTTTGAATATATATCCGTTGGTCAAATTTTGAAGGAAAAAGAAAAAAAAAAGGGAAAAAAAACGAAAATTAAAAAATAAAAAAAAAATAAAAAATCAAAAACCGCCGGTTCCGGGTCTTCCGGGCCGGTTCCGGCCGGTTCAACCGCCGGTTTTTCGGCCGGTTCTTTGAACCGCCGGTTCCGGGCCGGGCCGGGTCCGTTGGAACCTAAAACCGGGTAGGAACCGTGGAACCGCCGGTTCCGTGGACCCGTGGACCCGTGGACCCGTGGAACCGTGGAACCGTCGGGTTGGACCCGGGAACCGGCGGGTCCGAACCGGATTTGGACCCGGAACCGGTCAGGTCTACATAGCACAAGCTTAGATTAGCAGGAAAAATCTAGTGCATCTACTGATTTACTTGTGATCCAAGTTCCGGGGATTTCGATTATTCTCAATCCAGAATTATAGTAATAACCGAATATTATCATATCAAGAATTAAATGTTCCTCCACAAGATCAGCAATATCATATCTCTTCTCGCTTTTGGGTATATACTCCTACCAAAATAATTATAGATACACCAACTCAAGAGGCTAGAAACCACTTAGAAAATCTAAACTTTATGCATCAACTCTAAAAGTCTTTCTTCGGCGCAAGTACCAGTAAAAGTACCCGAAGAAAAATTATAAGTACTACACAGTAAGAAAAGCCAAATATTGAGTATTAACATAGCAATAATATTGTTCCAATTATGTACGAGATCAAGAACAGAATTTATTGGGAATCAAACGAATAAAAACTCAAACAATTTGATCAGATCTGTAAGATAACACGTTTAACACGGTCCTAATCACACGAATTAATTTGTCTTAAGCTTATTGGTGATAGGTATCGTGTGTGGAGTGATTTACGAAACAAATCCATAATTACCGGGAATTAATTATGGAATATTTATTAGAGAATAAATAACTCGAAAATAAAATTTATTTTTATTAAGTACATCTAATAAAATAAAGCTACGACGGTGTAGATCTAATGAAATAAAACTATTGCAATCTAGATCGAACAAAATAAACCTATCACATCACAAATCTGACTGAAAATAAAGGAAAGTAAATTGTGATGCATAAGTAAACGACAACTGAGGCAAGTAGTTACTCTTTCCTTAAGCCAAATTGCTCCGGTATGATGCCCAAGGTAGTAGCAACTGTTTCCCAAGATACAACGATTTTCGTCTCAGATTTTGAGGAACTTCAAAAATCCGAGCTCCGGCGAACTTACAGAGTGCTCCGACTTCTCTTCCACTCAATATCTAGATCTATATGACTGACTCTTTGTGGTGGAAAGACACAAGAGAAAATTCGATGCTTAAACTCTCATACATGGGGTTCTTTATATAGTGGAGAGGAGGAGCCAATGCTTGAATGTGATTGGCCAGAACACATCATCAGACTTTTCCCCATGGAAAAGAAAATAGGGCCGAAAATTATAAATAAAATTGGCCAAATATTTCCACAATTCTGATTGGTCGGATGACGTGTCTTCTGAATTCTGATTGGTCAGATGATTTAATCGCTCGACTTTTCCCTCAGGAAAAGTTATTCTGGCCGAAAATAATTATCAAACTTCAAAAATAATTTAATTAAATTAATTCCGGACCGACTTAATTTAATCAGAATTCATTTCCACATTATTCTGCAACCTTCCAACCGCCTCACGATTAACTAATTAATTTTCTGGTTAAATTCAAACGAAATTTTGTCCAAAAAATTAATAGTAACACCCGAACCGAACCGAGCCGGCCGGCCGGACGGCGGCGGCGCACGCCTGCACGCGTGTGGAAATATCTAAGTCCTCCCTCATGCACTTTAAGTCATGTTATTTCCCACTACTAGAGTAGTTTGCACATGTTTCCCATTACTAGGTAGTTATTTTCGGTTGTCAAACCATGATCCCATGGTTTCTATATTGGGAAATGATATTGAATATACTGCTAAAAAAATGGTTTTTTTTATACACTCTACTTTTTAAATCTTTAATTTATATACACCGGCTAAAATAACATAATACCGTCATATGTTGCCTGAAACCGTGCTATTGTATTGTGGAAAACCGGTATATTTAACACGGTATCGTGTTATTATTAACTCGATACCGTGCTTTTTGACAAGAAAAACAGATTGAAGGCAACCCGAACCATCGACATTCTTCTCCACCCACCATCGACTTTTTTCTCCACTCCTCAGCCTCCTCCTCTCCAAAAATCAGTCTTTTCTTTTTAAGAAATCATCATTTCTTCTACACAAATTCAGGGATGAATTGTTAGGCAATCTCCTTCAACATTTTGGGCTAGATGTCGGGCAATCAACATTCCGGGTAGAGAAGTCGGGAATTTCCGACAAGAATAATAACTCAAAAATCAACTCTTGGATTCGTTAACCGCCGTTTGTTGTTGCATCAATTGTCGGTAACTTTTTTCTATTTGATTTACCTTCAATTTCGTAGCTGTTATAAACCCATTATGAATGGGTTTTTTTTCACCTTCAATTTCAGGCCTTTGTTGATTTTGGGATGAACCCTTTGAATCTATGTCGTATGTCGTATGTTTGTAAGGGTGATTTATTAGCCAAGGAAAAAATCAAGATACTTTTTGAATTTATTACTTGCACTGTGATGTTTCTGGGCTATAAATTAACACACAGTATCTTCCCTTTAGGATACTAAATTTCACGAGTCTCTAATGGCTGGAATAAAATTGGTCATAGTGTATATGCTTTGCACCGTAAAATCTTATTCCCAATCTTATTTACTTCTTTGAACTCAAACGCTTCTCATGATTATTTTTCGGTGCTTGTTGAATGTTACGTCACATGCTTATCGAATTGAAAATGCTTGCATTTGTAGATGGCAGGAATCATTGGTGATTGGATCATACGTCCAGAGAATAGATACTTTGTGGAACACAGCTACCGGGGTGGGAAAACTCAATTTGAAACCCTTGATACGAAATTAAGTAGTTTTCAGAAGCATGGTTTGGTTGACAGGATAAGAAGGGCTAAATTACAATTTTTGTCCTCTAACTAGACACGTTTTCGATTTTGGTCCTGTTTTTTTTCCGGCGACAATTTTAGTCTTGTAAATGGTCTTTTTTTGCAAAAATAGTCCTGAACGCCGGAAAGACCACTTATAGGACTAAAATTGTCGCCGGAAAGACCACTTACAGGACTAAAATTGTCGCCGGAAAAGACCAATTTTAGTCCTGTAAGTGGTCTTTCCGGCGTTCAAGACTATTTTTGCAAAAAAAAGACCACTTACAGGACTAAAATTGTCGCCGGAAAAAAACCAGGACCAAAATCGAAAAATGTGTCTAGTTAGAGGACCAAAATTGTAATTTAGCCGGATAAGAAGTTCCCCATTGGGTGACATGTATGATGCAATGAGCTACTTTCAGTACGGTTATGCTCTTCCATACCATTTGCTGGTCCGATCTGTTTACACGGACAAAGATGATGAGCTGCTAATTAGACTCGGTGATACCACATGCCGTTTTGGGAGGACAGAGTTTGCGTTAATCAGCGGTTTATCCTTTAAGGAACTAGAGCTGGTCGGTCGGTCCGTTGAGGAGGTGTCACATTCGAGTCTGATAGCACATCGGGATGCTGAGAGTGGTATTGTCGATATGTCTCGAGCTCCATTCCTTGGGCCACTTAAAGATATTACCATTTCAAAACTTGAGGATGCGTTGGTCAATGCCACTGATCCTGAGATTGCTTATAAAGTCGGATTGATATATTTCATCGAAGCTATTATGCATGGGAAGCTGCTAAGAACGCCGGTGTCGCCATTTGTTTTCGGATTGGTTGAAGACACGTCCCGGTTTCTATCATTTCCGTGGGGTAGATATTTCTGGGATTTAAGCATGGACATTTGGAAGAGGAAAAGAGACCTCATGAGGATTCCTCTTAAGGTTAAGGGTAAGGATTCAAAGAAGGATGACATTGCTTCGTTGATGGTTGTATTCTTTGTTTGGGCGTACGAGACGCTGCCATCGAGTGTGGTAAATAAGCTCGCCGAAAAAAACAACGAGGTGAGTATACCTCGTGTGTTGAGATGGCGTCCACGTATGTGCCGTGTACAAGAGAAGACCTTGAGTAGATTGCTCGAAGATGAGGCATTGGTAACAAATTTATTATTTCAGTGTCTAATATATCTGCATTCATTATAAATTTAGGAAGAAAATGCAATTTATCCCCTGAAATTACACAGCTTACATAAAATTTACAACCATTAACTATTATTGTTCGATTTACGACCTAGAAATATTAATTAAACAATTTCCCATCCCAAACTATTTTTGTATCCGCATCTTAGTCAAAATTCTGTTTGAGGGGGGAAATTGCATTTATCCTGACGATTAGTAATAAGTGATATATATGTTGCTATATTGCAGGATGTTAAGAGATACCTTGAGCCGAATGAGGCCGAAGCTAGAATGTTACGGGACAATGGGCTGACAGATGATGAGATTAAATCGCAACCCCCAATATATCCTCCACCTGTGGTCGCCCCGCCTGCCCCCGTTGCTCCGCCTCCGACTATCCATGCTACAACGGATGCCACCACACATGCTTGTACTTCGTCTCAAGCCGCACCAATTGCAGCTCTTGATATTCACTCCGACATTATCGATCTGCGTAATACGATTAATAATGTGGTTGATGAGATGTGTAGGAACAATTGTATTAGTATAAACAGTATTATCGTCTTTCAGCTTTTGTCCATGTCGTATTGTCACATCTATCATGCTTTTTCAAACTTGCCATCCCCGATTAAGAAGCAAATACTATCATGATTTTGCAAACTTGTCTGCCATTGAATAATTTGAAATCATTCACACATATCGATCACAAAACGGCTAACAACACGATGATAACATTTCAAGGACACGACATGAATATCCATAGTTAAATGGTTTGGATTTACTGAGCTATTCTCCATCTATTTTCTATGATTTTTTGTTATAAATCTTCCAAATTTCTTTTATATACCACATTGATTGTTTTTGATACATTGAATTAAATTGTCAATTGGTCACTTAATATACCACATTAGTGTATGTTATGCGCAATGTTTATGCATTCCTCTGTAAAAATCATGCATTCAAACTCAACAGGGATGAGATTACACTGTTTATTGGCTTTGTTAAAAAAAATAAAAAAAAATTAAACACTTAAAATTACATTGCTTAATCATACACAATATTTGGCTTCGACATAAAAATGACCAATAAATCCTGCAATTAATCATATCCATATGCAAACACTACACTGTATAAACTAAAAAATTTCATAGCATAGGACAAAAACTTCCATGACAAAAGGCCTTCATAAATAAACACAAAATGATGTCAACACAAGTTACACTATAAATCCATAATCTTATGAAAGATGTCAACACACATCTTGTCTCTGAATACTTCGATTCCTATCTTTGACTGGCCGAATGTCTGGCTCTACTACACCGAAATATAAACCCGTGATTAGCGCAAACTCAGTCTGCCCTAAACGACATATGCTATCTCTAAAACGAAATCTGAGCTCGTCATTTCTATCTGAATATACCGATCTAATAAGCAACTGATGCACAAGCGTGGACGAGTAATTAAAGTTCTCCATAGCTTTGTATATTTGTCCTAATGGGGATTTCAATATTTGGTCAATCAAGTTAATTAGCATCTTTATGAGAGATAAGTGCAGCTTTGAGTTTTTTGAACCGCTCTTTTCCGCCCCTGTAATCGTATGTTATTGTGTATCTATCCTCCGGACGAATAACCCATGCACCGGGAGTCCCCGCCATCTATACATGAAATCACATTAACCACGGTATAAGAACAACAACAACAACAACAACAACAACAACAATAATAATTAATGATGATGATTACAAAGATGACATTCACCGTCTAAATTTGAAGATGTAATCTTTACTCACTAGAATTCATTTACAGAAGGAATTCACCGTCTAAATTAGCTTTACTCTGTTTCAAAGATTCACACAGAGTAATGTAAATATATATGTATGAAATTTCTATATACATTAGTTTTTAAACCACTTTATAGTTAAGCAAACTACCAATGATGTATAACCCACAGATACAAATAGTAAGGACTCATTTAACAAGAACATTTTCCTTTTTTCTTTTTCCTTTATAAGACAAAAGTAGCTGTATGTACCGAAGCTGGCAAGTATATAGATGCAGCTCAATGTTGTATTGTATTAACCACTCGATCAATTCTCACAATCACCTTATTTAACGAAACCAACAGATGCTTTTGCACATCACTTAACCACTGTGAACAGAAGGTACAAATTAAATTCCCATGTTATAGCAGTACTAAGGTAACTCATTCACTTGTATAAGAAATGAATAAGTTAGAAAAGTTAGCAAGTGATATACAGTTTGAAAGGTTGTTGCGCACACACACCTCAACTGTTCCAAATTTCATATAGTACTAAAATTTTATTATCAACACCGGTTTGCGGTGTAAAAGGTCAGCAGACAAAGTGCTAACCAAAGAATAGTCTGTATACCAACTTCTTTACACTCAACATATACATCAGGAAGGCTCTGATGATATTACATAATTATGTAGAGTAAACACCATGAAAGATAAACGTTCACTGACACATCATAAACAGAAGCAAACGGTTGATCAACCAGAAATATTTTATTACACTGTTTTATAACAATATGAGTTCAACATGAACATATTTCCTGTGCACACAAATCAAATACCCAAGACATGACGAGCATCATCAACTCAGGACCAAAGCATTAATCAAGTTACATGATTTATTTTAAACCAAATCATCAACATTGTTAGTGACCTTAAGATTTTAAAATACACAAGCCACATTACTAGATCTCAGCTTGACAAAGAATCCGGTAAATTTCAAAAAGCAAACCTAATCATACCAGAATTGGACTACATGTCATTTACTTCGTAACCGTCCACAAATGATAAATACACAGCTCCAAAACACATGTTTTACATAACCATTGATCAATGAAATCCAGTTATATATAGACTAAAGGGCATAGATGATAGTCACTACAGGACTCATAGTTGCTCAAAACAAAACAAAAATGCAATTGGGTCGAATGTTAACCTGGGGTTTCCAAAACATTATCCTTAAATCTATGAATTGATGGTAAGAAAACCCATTCATAATTGGTTTATAAAACTAAGAAATTGAAGGTAAATCAAAAAGAAAAATCTTACTGCCAACAAATGCAATAGCAAACGGTGTTAAACAAACCCAAGAGTTGATTTTTTGCGTTATTCTTCTTGCCGGAAATGGCCCAACTTCTCTATCCCGAAATGTTGAAGAAGATTTCCCACCAGCATTTTATCCCCGAAATGGTGAAAAGAGATGACGATTTGTGTACCTGTACAATGTGAAGAACAAGAAAAGGCTTGCTTTTTATGGAGGATGGGTGGTGCCGGGGAAGAAATGAGTCGCGCCGGAGAAAGGGGTGATGAAGAAAAGCGAAAGGAGGGAGAAGGATGGAACAATTTTCGCAGGAGATAATCTTATTTGATTTTTTCTTAGAATAGCACGGTACCGTGTTAAATAGAACGGTATTTCGTAATACAATAGAACAGTTATAGCTTAAAAATAGCACGGTTTTAGAAGAAATAGGACGGTATCATGTTATTCTGGGAGGTGTATATAAATTATAGATTTAAAAAATAAGGTGTATAAAAAAAAACTATTTTTTTTTAAATGTATTTTTTTGGAGTTTCCCCTTCTATATTATAGGAGTTGGACTAGTTGGTAGTTTATTACTACTTGTATATATATATGTTTGATCCATCAATTAAATTCTTAAGTTTTCTCAAAAATTATTTCTTCCATAAAAAGTAAGTAATGTCAACATCGTTAACATAAAATTCCTTCAAATCCCAATAATTCAGAATCCAAAGTACGTAAAATGAATAGTGTCAAAACACAATAAGATTTGCACGTAACTATAATTATGAATATTTTAGTTTGTAAAAGGATACATATAAAAAGTGACCAAAAACACGAAAGATAAAACCATAGGCCCGAAACATTAAAAATTGCTCCACAAACATACAGGGAAAACTTAAAAAAAGAAAAGAGAAAAACTGAAACACATTTATTTTCCATTCTATATGAGATATTCTCTTCGTTTCCAGAAAACCCACATTCCAAACAGTTTGATAATTGTACTAAAAAAAAACACTTAAGACACACAATTTTTTTCCATATCCGCATCGAACTTCATAGGTTTACTTATTGAGAGTTATCCCTCCCATAGATTTGGCCAACGCATCTTCCTCCAGATCCAATTCTTGGGGCGGTGTGGCCTAACAAAACAACCACAAATATTAAACACAGGCCAATGAAGTTTACCAAACCGTTTCAGGACCAAGAAGTCATGAAAACATGGGACTTAATTAATTTCCATACCGCGATGCATGGGAACTGACGGTTAACATTATCAGTTTTGCAGTTGCAAACGTTTGGGCAGTTAACATATTCATCGCCATAGTATCCACATCCAAATTCTCCACAATTTAATTCATCTTGAAGAAACCCTCGATATTTTAACGGTGACTGATCATCATGCAGCAGCTTCCTATTCCTTGGTGTTATTATATTTTTGGCACTGTCCTCAATCACCATAACTGCATCAAACCGAAACATAGTTATCAAGAAACCGAAATATATATATAATCACAACATTAATTATCAAGAAACCGCAAGTTAACCGGAATGTCCCACATAACTAAAATAGTAGAAAATGAATCCTAAGTATAAGAAATAAAGGTCTTGTCAATAGTTTACCGGATTCTTTATGGCTCACTCAGTGCTACAAGACTAGGAGAACGGGGCGTTGGGTTAGCCCAGTTAAGCCAAACGAGGACGGTGGTCTAAGTAGTTGACCGAATCCTTTATGTCTCACTTAACGCTACCACCGGACCCAAGGGCGGCACGGGGCATCACATTAACACTACCACAAGACCCAAGGGAACACGGGGCGTTACATTAAAGCTAGCACCAAACCCAAGGGAACACGGGGCGTTACAATAACATTGAGAAGATTCGACATACCATTGTGAAACTCAAAGCTACCACCAGACCCAATAACAAAGAGAAGAATCGACATAACATTGTGAAACTCAAAACAGAATAAAGCTAGTATATATAACTATTAATTCAACAGAACCTTTGGCTTCAGCATTCCCAGATGAACCATTTTCTTCGTGAATCAATGCTGAACAGCAGGCCAATAAACAACCAAGTGCCAGTATGCCGATGATCGCGTTTTCTGCTCGGACATGCATCATCCTTGTATAGTTTCAGGATTTCTATATATATATATATATATATATATATATATATATATATATATATATATATATATATATATATTGAGCTAATTAATCTTTAAGTTCGAATTATATAATTTGCATTTCCTATATATCAATGCTGTTGGGAGAGTTTATTTAGGGTATGAAGTTAATGTCATTCATTAATTCATCGATCAGCTACAAAGATGAAGTCATAAATTAGCAGAATACGATTTCTTTAGTGTACAGTACCATATGAGACGCCAAAAAAAAAAAACAAATAATAATAATAATAATAATAATAATAATAATAATAATAATAATAATAAAATAAAATCAGTCATTTTCTGAATTATTCAAACGCAGTTATTAGGGCTAAAAATTAAGAATATTGATACGGCCACAACCGTTGTGTTCAAGGACGGAGCCACATAGGCTGAGGGGGGCTCAGCCCACCCAGCCCTCAGCCCATTTTTATTTTTTTTTCCCTTTAGATAGCATAAAACAAACCTTCAGCCCACCCATTTAGATATTTTATCTATATAGAAGATGCGTGCATTTTTCTTGTCAACAAAATGAAAAAAAAAAAAAAAACCGTCATTAGTTGTATTATTACTTGATATTATGACTTGTTATGATTAGTGTAAAAGAATTCCTCTTGGATATAAATTAAGAACCGTCACTGAATTATTACTTCATTAAATCAAAATGGTTTTTCCAAAGTTATTTTTTATTTCTAATTTCTATACTAATTTTTTTGGGCTATAATTTGTACTCCACTCATTTTACCCTTACACTTACCTACCGGTGCACCAAACCGTTTTCACCAAATCGGCCTTGTAAAAGCCGGTTTTGGAGCCAAAATCTGACTTTTTCTGGATCGATTTAGAATCGACTCTGTTGGAAGTCAGTTTTTTATTTCAGAACCGACTTTGACAAGTTTAATTCTATTGTGCTACATATGTACTGTGGTGTAAATAAACGCCCCATTTTTTTGATGTAAAAGAACACTACAAAAAAATTGTTCTAGCCCACCCGAAAAATATTTCCTGGCTCCGTCCTTGGTTGTGTTATAACGAGTGACACAACGGCTATCTGCACCGTTGATCATAATGAGTTTAAAGATCAAGATTAAAAAAATATGATTCTTTGAAAGAAAAAAAAAAAAAAAACGCGTAATATTCTATTACCCTAAAAAGAAAAGGCGTAATATTTTAGTAGTTGTCATTCTCCTTATAAAAGGCGTATGATCAAGAAAAAAAATTGTCTTTTAAGCTATAAATATTTTAGTAGTTGTCCTCTCCCTATAAAACTTATTTAGGTGTCCTGGTACTTAAAAATATTTCAAAATGTGTTTTTTTTTTTCCCTAAATTTCTATTACAAAAATATGTATTTCAATCTTGGTTTCATTATTTTTTTATTAAATAAATTTTTGTAATTGAATTTTTCGACAAATGCAAAGCGTCTCCTACTGTCTTGTTTTTTAGATTGACTTGGATATTCCAATTTTTAAAATTATTCTTAAAACAAATGTTGCCGAATGGGACTTTTTGAATTCCATAATGGCTTAATCCATACGATTGTGTCAATATAACATAGGTTTATACCGGCCGCTCCACTAAATTGCAAAATTAGTCCTATAACTTAGCCTATTCGGAGTTGTACTCTTGTTTTCGCTCCTGTTTCTATTTTAGTCCTGTAACATAACTTTTTCTTTTACAATTTCAGTCAACTGTCTTGGGAGGAGGCTAATTTGGATGAAAATGCCACCGTGTACGTGGCCGCCGACTAGACAAAAAATCATGAAACAATTGCGAAATTCGTCCTATATGTAGAAAACATAGACCCAACCCCATATAAGAGGAGAGGCCTCATCCCCAAAAGCTAGCTTGTGAGGTGAGGGAAGTCCACCTCTTAATATGGTGGGTGATACAATGGCAAGTGTCCAATGTGGGACGACTTTAACACGCCCCCTCAAGTGTGGGCCTATAAACAGCCTGGGCCACATGGCACACAAGGCATATAAAGGGCACTACAAGGCCAACAAAGAGGCACAACACTTGCACAATAAAGAGTTGTCTCTGATACCATGTAGAAACATAGGCCCCAAGCCCATATAAGAGAAGGGGTCTCATCTCCAAAACCCAGGTTGTGAGGTGAGAGAAGCACACCTCTTAATATGGTGGGTGTTACAATGACAAGTGTCCAATGTGGGATAACTTTAACACTATAACCTAATTAAAACGCTAACTAAGACAAATTACGGGACTAATTTTGCTCCGGTTGTTCTATCAGACCTGCTCGCTGCTGTATTAATATTTAATAAAACAAAATTTAATCAGTGGCGACCTTTTCCTTCTTTAGAAGTTGACTCATAAGAGTTATATCTATACCGCTTACACCTTTATTTATAAAACAATTGTATAATAAACGATACTGACGACACTGGATCTCGTCGGGTTAATAATCCGGGCCGTAGTAATTTTATGACAACCTAATTCAAAATTTACTCACTCGAAGGGGATGGGGTTTGTGTTTGTTTTTAAACTGAACCTGGGTTATTTTCCCAAGTTGTATACATATCCAATATGTGTGATTGGAATCAAGTTTTTCGTAGTTTCTTAGGTTTGTTTATATAGGGGATGGTTAATCCCTTCCCTTGTTCAACACGGATTCGTATTCTTCGTCCCTAAGGATAATTGCGTGTGAATCCCTTTACTTTAGGGATTATTTTGGATACGTTTGAATGGCAAGATTCGAGTCATTAACTCACAGGATTCTTCCCATATTTATCCCATAATATAGGACCACCTTTAAACAATGAATAAGGAAAGCTAGGTCTCACCTAGGACGAGCTTCCTTAGGTCATTTCTGACCTGAGCCGCGTTACCCAACCTCCGTCCTTACCGAACCGTCAATCACCATAACTGCATCAAACCGAAACATAGTTATCAAGAAACCGAAATATATATATATAATCACAACATTAATTATCAAGAAACCGCAAGTTAACCGTAATGTCCCACATAACTAAAATAGTAGAAAACTAATCCTAAATGTAAGACATAAAGGTCTTGTCAATAGTTTACCGGATTCTTTATGGCTCACTTAGCCCTACCAGACTAGGAGAACGGGGCGTTGGGTTAGCCCAGTTAAGCCAAACGAGGACGGTAGTCTAAGTAGTTAACCGAATCCTTTATGTCACACTTAATGCTACCACCAGACCCAAGGGAACACGGGGCGTAACATTAACACTACCACAAGACCCAAGGGAACACGGGGAGTTACATTAAAGCTACCACCAAACCCAAGGGAACACGGGGCGTTACAATAACAAAGAGAAGGTTCGACATACCATTGTGAAACTCGATGCTACCACCAGACCCAATAACAAAGAGAAGAATCGACATAACATTTTGAAGCTCAAAACAGAATAAAGCTAGTCTATATAACTATTAATTCAACAGAACCTTTGGCTTCAGAATTCCCAGATGAACCATTTTCTACGTGAATCAATGCTGAACAGCAGGCCAATAAACAACCAAGTGCCAGTATGCCGATGATCGCGTTTTCTGCTCGGACATGCATCATCCTTGTATAGTTTCTATATATATATATATTGAGCTAACTAATCTTTAAGTTCGAATTATATCATTTCCTATATATCAATGCTGTTGGGAGAGTTTATATAGGGTATGAAGTTAATGTCATTCATTAATTCATCGATCAGCTACAAAGATGAAGTCATAAATTAGCAGAATACAATTTCTTTAGTGTACACATTATGAGGCGCCAAAAAAAAACAAAAAAAATAAAAATAATAAAATAAAATCAGTCCTTTTCTGAATTATTCAAACGCAGTTATTAGGGCTAAAAATTAAGAATATTGATACAGCCACGACCGTTGTGTTATAACGACTAAACGAGTGACACACCGACTATCTGCATCATTGATCATTATGAGTTTGAAGATCTAGATTAAAAAAATATGATTTTTTGAAAAAAAAAAAAAAAGAAAAAGAAAAAAAGCAGCGCGTAATATTCTATTACCCTAAAAAGAAAAGGCGTAATATTTTAGTAATTGTCCTTCTCATTATAAAAGGAGTATGATCAAAAAAAAAATTGCCTGGTAAGCAATAAATATTTTTGTAGTTGTCCTCTCTCTATAAAACTTATTTAGGTGTCCTGGTACTTAAAAATATTTCAAAATATGTTTTTTTTTACCCCTAAATTTCTATTACAAAAATATTTATTTCAATCTTGGATTCATCATTTTTTTATTAAATAAATATTTGTAATTGAATTTTTCGACAAATGCAAAGTGTCTCCTACTGTCTTGTTTTTTAGATTGACTTGGATATTCCAATTTTTAAGATTATTCTTAAAACAAAAGTTGCCGAATGGGACTTTTTCAATTCCTTAATGGCTTATTAATCCATACGATTGTGTCAATATAACATAGGTTTATACCGGCCGCTCCATTAAATTGCAAAATTAGTCCTGTAACTTAGCCTATTCGGAGTTTTACTCTTGTTTTCGCGCCTGTTTCTATTTTAGTCTTGTAACATAACTTTTTCTTTTACAATTTCAGTCAACGGTCTCGGGAGGAGGCTAATTTGGATGAAAATGCCACCGTGTACGTGGCCGCTGACTAGACAAAAAATCAATAAACAACTGCAAAATTCCTCCTACAACCTAATTAAAACGCTAACTAAGACAAATTACGGGACTAATTTTGCTCCGGTTGTTCTATCCAGCCTGCTCGCTCCTGTATTAATATTTAATAAAACAAAATTTTATCAGTGGTGACTTTTTCCATCTTTAGAAGTTGACTTATACGAGTTATATCTATACCGCTTGCAGCTTTATTTATAAAACAATTGTATACTAAATGATACTGACGACACTGGATTTCATCGGGTTAATAATCCAGCCGTAGTAATTTTATGACAACCTAATTCAAGATTTACTCACTCGAAGGGGATGGGGTTTGTGTTTGTTTTTAGACTGAGCCTGGGTTATTTTCCCAAGTTGTATACATATCCAATATGTGTGATTGGAATCAAGTTTTTCGTAGTTCCTTAAGGATGTTTATATATGGGATGGTTCATCCCTTTCCTTGTTCTACAAGGATTCGTATTCTCCTAAGGATAATTGCGTGTGAATCCCCTTAATTTAGGGATTATTCTGGATACATTTGAATGACAATATTCGAGTCATTAACTCACAGGATTCTTCCCATATTTATCCCATAATATAGGACCACCTTTAAACAATGAATAAGGAGAGCTAGGTCCCACCTAGGACGAGCTTCCTTAGGTCATTTCCGACTGGAGCAGCGTTACCCAACCTCCGTCCTTACCGAACCGTCCTGCGGTGGCATTTGGCGAATGGTCGAGCTGACCTCCCACCTGGAGTTCAGGTCCGCCTTTATTAAATAGACGTAGGGCTCCTGGCCTTTCACATTTATGACTTCTCTTTCTTCAATTATGCCTTTGTCATTCCATAGATGACACATGGCAAGGGCCATATACGACCCTCGTCATAAGCCCCCAGACATGCCTGAGCTCTGAGGGTCTAGTCAGGTCTATACCGGATCGACCTCCGTTCTGGTCCTTCCTTTTGGCGAATTTAACAAGTACTTGCTCGGCATGTGGTAGAGTTACCGTTATGACTCTGTCATAACTGTCCCTTGAAACGAGGCATTTCCGTCCATGTTTGTGTAGTGGGATCGTATCCCTAGAAAGCGTTTGAGGGTAATACCCTTCGTCGAATCACGTCTCCTTAGACGTTACCACTCTTTGCTATAAAATCGGAAAGTAGGAGCCAGAACCTGATAGCTCTATTGAGAGGTTGTTTGAGTCCGTTTTTGAATCTGAATCTGAGGACTTCAATTTTAGGGTTCTTTATCCTAATTTGGCTTCTATGCCTTTTATATAGGATATGAAGTTAAAGTCCGATTCATTAATTCTTCGGTCTGCTACAAAGATGAATTCATAAATTAGCAGAATACGATTTTTCTTTAATGTACACCATATTGTAACAGAGTAAATTGGAAAATATGTTTTTCTGTATTAATAATTGTGTACTATTACAAAGAATATATACTACTATATAACAATAAATGACTTCCTATAATTACGCCTAATAGTAAATACAGTCAATACACAATCAATACAAAGAATATACAAAATATATGCTACTACCACCCCTCAAGTTGGATGAGGGAGGAGACCTAACTTGCGACGCTGATGAATAAAAGCCAAGCGAGGGAGAGACTTGGTGAGGCAATCAGCAAGTTGATCTTGAGCACTGACATGAGCAACACGCAATGAGCCACGCTGTACCTGATCACGAATAAAATGGTAGTCTATAGCAACATGCTTCATCCTGGAGTGAAAAACAGGATTATGACAGAACTGCGTGGTGCCCAGGTTATCACAGTAGATAACCGGAGCTCCAGTAATGGGAAAACCAAGATCACATAGGAGGAACGTAGCCCAAAGTAGCTCAACCATAGTGGAAGCTACGGACCTATACTCAGCTTCAGTAGATGACCTAGCAATGGTGGTCTGCTTCTTGGAGCTCCACGATATAGCATTTCTGCCAAGGTACACAACATAAGCCCCAGTGGAAGCATAATCATCCTTACAGCCACCCCAGTCGGCTTCAGAAAAGGCATGAAGAACTGGTGGGGAGTCACGGTAGAGCTGAAGGCCTAGAACCACTGTCCCTGCTAAATATCGAAGCATGCGTTTAGCATGATTCCAATGAATATCTATGGGAGCATGCATAAACTGGGACAGTTTGTTAACTGCAAAGGCCAGATCAGGACGAGTGAAGATCAGATATTGCAAACTTCCAATAACCATACGAAATTTAGTAGCATCATCTAGAGGAGTACCAGATTGGGTAGTAAGCTCAGACAAATCGGCAGGCAGTGGTGTAGTGACAGGATTAGCTCGATCCATATAAAGACGAGCAAAAAGCTCAGTGGCATACCTCTTCTGAGATAGAACACAACCATGATCATTGTGTACAATCTCAATGCCCAGAAAATATGAGAGAGAACCAAGATCTTTGAGCGCAAATCGATGACCCAAAAGAGAGATAAAATGCTCAAGTGCCTTGGTATCATTACCCGTAATGATGATATCATCCACATATACCAACAGATAAAGAACAGTGGAACCAGTATTGTAGATAAATAATGACGAGTCAGCATCAGCATTCCTAAAGTTACTGGAGAGGAGAAACCCTTTAAGTTCCTCATACCAAGCCCAGGGGGGCTGTTTTAACCCATATATAGCCTTACGTAACTTACAAACATGATTAGGAACCTCAGTACTGACAAACCCAGATGGTTGGGCTAAATACATATCCTAAGATAAGTGCCCCTGTAAGAATGCATTGTGAATATCCAACTGTCGTAATGACCACCCCTGCAAAAGAACTAGAGTAAGAACAACTCGTACTATGGTGGGTTTAACCACCGGACTGAAAGTCTCATAGTAGTCAATGCCAAACCCCTTAGCCACAAGATTGGTCTTGTGACGATCAATAGTACCATATGGATGACGCTTGAGACGAAAAATCCATTTAGACTTGATGACATTCTGATTAGGTTGGTAGGGAACAAGAGACCATGTCTCACTGCGAATAAGAGCATCGTATTCCTCTTGCATGGCAACCCTCCATTTAGGGTTTTTGAGGGCTTGAGTGATATTTGTGGGTTCAGAGACACGAGTGGAGGAGAGGTTAGTGTGAAGGTTAAGTTTCTGGATTGGTTTATGGATATTATTGCGGGCTCGAGTACTCGTAGGATGAGTGGGGTGAGATGGTGGAGATGGTGGTGGTGGTGGTGGAGATGGGGGAGGAGGATGTGGAGGTGGTGGAGGTTGTGGTGGAGGTGGAGGAGGTGGTGGTGGTGGTGGAGGTGGTGGGGAATGAGGTGGTAGAGTTTGTGGAGACAAGGGAGGAGGTGTTGGAATCCAATCTGAAATAGAAGCTAAGTTGGTATGGGTGAGAGTGGTTACCGAGGGTTGGTGAGAGGCAAATGGAAAGACAGATTCAATGAATTTGACATTACGAGAGACATAGAGTCTGGAATCCTCGAGATTATAACAGTAGTAGGCATGTTGATTTTGAGCATAACCAAGAAAAACACAAGGTTTGGAATGAGGTTGGAGTTTATGGGTGGTGTAGGGGCGTAACCAGGGGTAACACAGGCAGCCAAAGACACGAAGTTTTTTATAGTTAGGTGGTTTTTGAAAAATAGACTCATAAGGAGAGTGCATGTTAAGTGTTGGAGTAGGCATACAGTTGATAAGATAGACAGCCGTAGAGAACGCAAAAGGCCAGTAGGAGAAGGGGATAGATGCATGATTAAGTAAGCCGAGGCCAATTTCTACGATATGCATACTACGACGTTCCGAGATGCCATTATGTTCTGGAGTGTACGGGGGGTGGTAAAAAAACGAGATGCCATTAATTGAAAAATATTCATGAAGGGATATAAATTCTCCACCGTTATCTGAATAAAGGATTTTAATCGATTGTTCAGAGTATTTTTCAACAATAGCGCGAAATTGAATAAACGTAGAGTGAACCTCAGATTTTCGAGTTAACGGATAAAGCCAATATAACGCGTATAATGATCCACAAAAATGACAAAGTATTTAAAGCCATCAACTATCAGAATGGGTGATGTCCACACATCACTACAAATAATCTCAAGTGGGCGGGTTGACTTTAAAGTAGATGCACCAAAAGGGTGTTTATGACTTTTATTTTCTAAACACGCAGAACAATGCGTAAAAGAAAAGTTCAAGGACTGTATATCATAAGTTTTAATAATATAAGATAAAATAGGATGAGCCGGATGACCCAACCTATGATGCCAATCTTGGGAGGAGACTTTATTTGTAGCAAACACAATGGGAAGAGGACTGGGCCACTCGTACAAGCCATTTTTAACCGGACCACAAAGGATAGGCTGGTTCTTCTGAATGTCCTTCACAACAAATTCAGAGGGTAAGAACTCAATAGACAGATTATGAGCTTTACAAAGTTGTGTAATGGAAATTAAATTATGGGACATGCTAGGGACACAGAGGACATTACGTAAGGTGAGGGATTGTGCAGGGGTGATGAGGAGGGAAGAACTGCCAGTATGAGTAATAGATAAACCCTTACCATCACCAACCAGGATGTCATCTGTGCCAGTATACGGAGCATGCAGTGATAAATTCTGAAGATCAGAGGTCACATGGTGTGAGGCCCCACTATCAAGAAACCAATTGGGAGAAGTGGAATCAAACTAAGCCGAGTCAGTAGGCGGAGCTGCAACATTTGCTTGAGGCCGAGACCACCTCGGATTGGATGAGCCCATTGCAATAGTCTGAAGCTGAGGACAGTTGGGAGCAGAATGACCGTGTTGAAAGCATAATTGACACCTACCTTAATACCCACGAGACGTGCTGGTGCCATTTTCGAGTAGTTTGAATTACGGTTCCCATTATTCCCAGTATTGCCATTATAATTTCCATGAGAATTACCATTATAATTTCCATTATTATTCCCACGATAGGTTCCATTATTATTATGCCACTGTTGGTGCTGTGAATTGTAAGAGGGCCGTGAATTGCTGTTGTTATACATGGGCTGTTGCTGAGTGGAGCTAGTGCGCTGCTGAGAGGAGGAGCCCGGTGGCCGGGAGGCCGCATTAGCCGTGGCCGGTGAGAAGGTGGAAGCCGGAGCATCTTGCGGTAAAGGGGACTGATGCAGCAGCTTTTCATGGAGGACTTCAAGCGAAATTACCTCATCCCGTGCTTGAATAGTCCGCGTGATGTCCGTGAATTCAGGCCAAATGTTCTCAAGAACCATATCAATGAAATCATCATGGTTAAGGGGAGAGCCGAGAAGTGCAAACTCATCCGCTTTTTTGTTTCATTTCATAGATATATTGTGTCACCGGCTGTGTACCACGCAAATAAGCCTTCATACCTGCCTTAATGAGTCGAATTCGAGCCCGGGAGGGCTTGGCGTAAGTGTCAGTCAGCGCAGCCCATGCCTCCGCCGCTGATTTTTTGCCATAAAAGAGGGGCGCCACCTCCGGCGTCAGGGAGGAGAGGAGTAAATTGAGCAGCAGGTGGTATTGACGATGCCATAGCATATAGTCGGGGTTGGGTTTGGTGGTGGTGCCTTCGGTGATGGTTTGCGGCGGTGGTGCTGTGCCATCGACGTGCTTGTAAAGGTTGAAGCCAATCAAAAGTGACTCTAGCTGCATATGCCAGAGATAATAATTTGCAGCGTCCAATTTGATAGGTGCTTGGACTGCTGCATTGAAGGTAATAGGTGCCTGTTCTGCCATAATTTTCGGTGGAGAGGAAGGAGCCGCAATGACTGTGGTAGTGAAAAAGAGCCGGCGGCTGTAAAAAAAAAAAACTTTTGGATTAGGTTTTTCTGGATCACTGCTCTGATACCATAACAGAGTAAATTGGAAAATATGTTTTTTTGTATTAACAATTGTGTACTATTACAAAGAATATATACTACTATATAACATTAAATGACTTCCTATAATTACGCCTAATAGTAAATACAGTCAATATACAATCAATACAAAGAATATACAAAATATATGATAATATATTGGACGTCAAAAAAATAATAATAATAATAAAATAAAATCAGACGTTTTCTGAATTATTCAAACGTAGTTATTAGGTCTAAAAATTAAAAATATTGATAGGGTCACAACCGTTGTGTTACAACGAGTGACATTACGGCCATTTGCACCTTTGATCATAATGAATTTGAAGATCTAGATTATAAAAATATGAGTCTTTGAAAATAGATGATGAAAGAGAAAAGAAGAAGAAGAAGCAGCAGCAGGCGCGTGTCAAACGTAATATTCTAGTAGTTGTCCTTCTCCCTATAAAAGACGTATGATAAAAAATATGGAAAATTAGGGATAAGGACACAACAAATATTATTAAAACAACAAATAAGAAGGACAACAAAAAAAACAAAAAACAAATCTGAATCTCCTTAGTGAATAAATCGTGAATTTCGATAGTGAATTTTGATGAATCTAAAATCGTTGAATCCCACAATGAATTTTGAAAATTAGTGAATTTCACGAATTTAACACAAGTGAATTTCGATAGTGGATAAATAGTTTTGTCCTTTATCAAAAGTTTCAAAACCTTCTACTCAATTGATGAAATATTTTTGTCCTTCTCCCTATCCCTAAAAAATATAGTCTTTTAAGCTATAAATATTAGTAGTTGTCATCTCCTTATAAAACAAATTTAGGTGTTCTGGTACTTAAAAATATTTTAAAATGTGTTTTTTTCCCCGAAATTTCTATTAAAAAAATATGTATTTCAATCTTGGTTTCACCGATTTTTTTATTAGAAAAATATTTGTAATTGAATTTTTGCACAAATGCAAAGCGTCTCCTACTCTCTTGTTTTTTTTAAATGACTTGGATATTGCAATATTTTTTTTTTTAGGGATCCCAAAATTATTCTAAAAACAAACGTTGCCGAATGGCCCTTTTTCAATTCCTTGATGCCTTGATCCATACAATTGTGTCAATATAACATAGGTTTATACCGGCCGCTTTGCTAAATTGAAAAATTAGTCCTGTAACTTAGCCTATTCGGAGTTATACTCTTGTTTTCGCTCCTGTTTCTATTTTAGTCCGGTATAACTTTTTCTTTTACAATTTCAGTCAACTGCCTCCGGAGGAGGCTAATTTGGATGAAAATGCCACCGTGTACGTGGCCACTGACTAGACAAAAAATCATGAAACAACTACTAATTTGCCTCTCCATCTACCGCCCCTAGTTCTTCTTCTGGGTCCTCTGCGTTTGTGTTAACCTTAAAAGCGCATATGGCCCGTAGATCACAAGCCGGTTGTCATGGTATTAACACCATGTTGACCCAAGAGGTTATGATATCGATTTGTACAAAATATGGCTTAAGACTGAGGCTTTGCGACCCCAAACTTCCTGCTGCTGGCACTTATGCCTATCAACCTCCGGAGGGATACTGTGATGTTTATAAGGAGCAATTCGACTGCGGTTTGAGATTCCCTTTGTGTCCTGCCCTTTTGACTATTCTGGAGCATGATGGGTTGGGACTTGCCCAAGTGGTTCCCAATGGTATAAGAGCTATCATTGGTTTTGCCATCTGGTGCCGATGTGTCAACATCCTATTCACGATGAGGTACTGATCTTGCATGCAACTCGCTTACTAGCAATAGGACTAGGTCAATCGTGGTATAGTACATGCGAGTCAAAGTCGAAACCCACAGAGACTTGTTCAAACGTAGATTAATCTACATTGAATATACAAATTTTCACGATTACGGTCTACGAACAACTATATAGTGGAAAAGTAATAACGGGGGTAACAAAAACTTTCAAGACACTATGAAGAAACCGATGAGTTTATAAGTATTACTTCTAAATATGAGTTATTTGTTATTCCCCCCATATCATTCATCAATCATCCCCGTTAGTGAATTTAGATCATTAACAGCTACGGGTTCTATCCCTATAGTCATCTACTTCGTTAATATGACAGTAGTTGTCTATGTGCGATTAACCTCATTCATTGGTTGTAGTAATCCACATGCAATAAGAACTAAGACTAGCTGGCAAACCGAAACCTCCTAAGTAGCTTGATGACACCCAACCCGAACTACGCCATGTGTCATTTTTGTAGGGCATGTAATAAATGATCAGTCCATAAGCATAAGGCAATATGGGCCAAGAGCTCCTGAAACCTACCTGAGGGCGGGTCCCTTACCTCCGGTGGGAGATTGGCAGAAGTTCCTCCTCCAGCCACCGCAGGACGGATAAGGTCTGGCGAAGAGGAACAGACCAGTTCGGCCATAGTGTCCTCGGGGGCTGAGGGCAGGACGCTCAAAGCCACCCGGCTGTTATTCACATAGGGGATAACCGAACATTATTAAGGAAGGAATCCTAAGTCATAAAGATCCAATCTTGACATTGAATACGTCCATAATAATCCCTAAATTATAGGGATTAATGCGTGTATATCCTTAGGGAATAATAATAAGTTATAATACTTGTAGAGTAAGAATAGGGGTGAGATGCGTCCTATATAAACAACCCTAAGGAACTATGAATGACTTGATTCCAATTCAACTATTGGATACGTAGGCAACTCTCAAGAAATAACTTGAGAGCTCAGTCCAAACAAACAACAAAACACGTCCCACTTTATGAAAATTAAGGTTTCTAGGGTTTAAGATCTTTATCTTAACGGAAATTGACCCGTATCACTCCTTAGACGATTTCCAGCATCGTCAATTGGCGCTAGAAGGAGGGCCCTTTCTACTGATAATTGATCAATACAACCCCATAATTCCTATGAGTAACCATGGCACCACCGAAGAACACAGCTAAGAAAACTGTAGATCCAAAGGATCCGAGTCAACAGGGCGGAACAACTTCAACCGCCCAAGGAGAGGCCCAGGATGCAGCTGTCCAGAAAAAAGCAAACGCTGCTGAAGATCAGCCTAACCCAACCCTTCAAGACCCAGCCAATCAGGAATTGGTGGAGGCCTTGAAGAATCTGGACAATACCACTATTAAGGTCATATGATCGCGTGTAAGGCACTAACATCGATATTACTAGCAAGAATACTAGGTACATTGTAGTATAGTAAATGCGAGTCGAGGTCGATCCCACAGAAACAATGCAACTTATAAGTATAAATGATTCTAACCTAATTAAGAAGCAACATATAAGTGGTCATTGACCAACAATGACATAAAAGAAACAAACATGGTATACATCTCCCTCTCCTCACCGATCTACTAACTTGGATTAGTAAATCGTTACGTTTACCTCCCCACATAATTTCCTTAGATTAATTGTGAGCTTTTAATGATTATTATCATATTTATCAGCTACGGGTGCAATTCCTACTCCTATCTACTCTGACAATTGCAGTAGACAATCTATACTCAAGCTACCCTCCTTAATTGGTCCGTAATAGGCCATACACATAAAGAACTAGAACTGCCGATATTGAGCGTTACCTCATACCGCTAACCAGCCTAGACAGCTATCGATATTGACCAGTATGTTCCTAGGGTCCATTAAGACTATGTCCTAATTAACACTTCACTTATTGTCCTTCATGTTAATTTACGAATTACGAATACTAGATTGGCCAGACCTATTACTCGTTTTAATTATTACTGCCAATCAACGTAGCCGTAGTGAATCCAAGTTTAATTTTCCTGAAATATGCCTCGGTAAACCGGTATAGACCGCCGGTTTACCGGGGGTGGCTTTTCCTAATTTCTGGATCTCCATTGCTCAGTACGATTAAAATAAGTAAATTATGGGGTTGTTAAACATGCAGATTAACTAAAACACATAAATACGAACAGATTGACCATATTGAAGACAAAAAAAGAACGTTCAAAGCTTCATAACTTCAACAATGGAGATCTAGCTCAATCTACTCAAGCTAGAGATGATGGAAGAAGGGAGGAAACCAAAAACAACTCTCCAAAGCTCAAGAAAACTTTATTTCATAGTAATATATATTGTATTTGATAAGATATGAAATTCTATACAATAATCTGTAAATGCGGCCTTATATAGATACAATGACCGACTTAAGACTCTGTAAAACCCTAACTGACTTAGACAATGTGGCAGAATAAATTTCATGTTCCATAAGACGCCGGTTTACCGGGCCTAACCCTCGGGTTACCGGGCCTTCTATTCTTCTTTTTCTTCAGCGGGCTTCTTCTTGGACTTCAATCACTTGGCCCAATGTACTTCCTTTGGTCCAGATCCATTCTCCAATGCTCCAGATTTGGCACATCCTATAAAACATGAAAAAGTAGACAAAATAGTACCAAAACATTGGGAAAATAGCATAGATGCAGAATTACGATCCTGGAGACACTCAAATAGCATTTAACATATATTCTAAGCAATACGACCCTATCTATCCTCTCTTGAGCAGAATTCAGGGTGAATATAGGTATAATTATTGGTACCATTGAGAGCGTTATCAACTACCCCCACTTATCTTTTGATCGTCCCGAGCAAAAAGGCGATAAGAAAATAACACTCTGATCAATATATAAGTTAATTAAAAACAACTATGATTCACAAAGTCAAGATCAAAATCATGCTACTCATATCCATCAGTAACATATTAAACACTATTCACATCATGAGCCAATGTGTGTGTGCAATAACTTTCACAACCGCTTAGAAATGCAGACAATTCCACATTACGTCAACCCGTAGTCGAACTAACCAGTCTCGAACATGTATTTGTTTATTAATTGAGCGGGAAAGGCGGATCGAGAACCGAGCAAAAATTACTCTTAGGCTCACGTTTATCGGTCTATCCAAAAGTAGTGCGTCTTACGCTCCATCGACTAAGATATTGCCAAAGAGAATATAAATGTATATATTTCAATGCACTTCTCTTTCTTGGCAGGTGAACTCTCATTGATATAACTATCCTCACGGTCACACTCTTGATAAACTACCGAATCCGAAATTCCTTTGCCTTTCTAAGCGTAAGTGAAACATGATTCGTGATAAAGCCAGGGTCAACTCTAGTTAAAGCAATATGCTATCGACTACACACCAAGGGAAGTGAGTTATACGTGCTTAAAATTGTGGCTCATAACAGAATTTGCGCTTAATACGCCACTACTTCAGAAGTAGAAACTTTCTCTTACTCGTACAAAGAAAAACAAAGATGAAGTCAATTAACTTGAAAAGATCAAAGATATCATAATTTTGTCGAAATTCTACCGAAAGGAATCAATGTCTAAGTGGAGAATCGTGCATCAAAGAGAATCAAGACAATCACGCAATTCATGGAATATAATGCTATAAAGCTAAGTGACGTTCCTGTTGGTCCCTTGAAAAGGATTTGGTTAAGTTTAGAGGAGGGGGGGTGAATAAACTTAACACTTAAAACTTTTGGAGTTAACAAACTCAGCAAGTTCAGTAGCATGCTGACTGCTCAGTAGTCTGCTGACAGCTCAGTAGTCTGCTGACTGTTGATTTTACTGAATTTGTTGCAGCGGAATATATTCAAGTTAAGCCTTATTACTTGTTGTTGAAATGTGATACCAATTATTAGATACTCAGTAGTGTGAGTGTGTGATTCAGTTGCTAGTTTCAATAGGTTGATGTGCTTAATATACAAAATGCAGAAAGTAAGTGCATAAAGTAATTAGGCAGATTTTATAGTGGTTCCAGGTGGTGTAATCCTGTCAGTCCACTCTTCTCCTGTGATGTTGGAGGAAATTCACTAGAGATCTTTGAGGTTGCAGTTACAAAAATCCCTAAGTTGTCTGTCCTTCACCAATAACTATGGCTTCACAAACTGAACACTTGGAACAGGTAGGATTGCTGCTCCAAATTCTTCCATTGGTCCTTGAAGGGTAGGATTGCCTCTTCACCAGCTCCACCACAAACAACAGTTATTGACACCTAAGAGCTTCTCTGTCTTCAGCAGGTTTCTTGTAAAAGAAAGTTTGAATCAAGTAAGTGATTCAGCTTTCAGCAGCTTGATCAAGATGAAATGATCAGCAGCTTGGAATCTTCAAGTGTGTGTACTTCATGTAACTTGATAGCAGGTTACACTTGAAGAATTTACTAGATCAGTAGCTTTAAGCTTAGTAATGTCAGCAGGGTGATTTCTTGATGAGAATCTGATAGCTCAAGATTGATTGTTTTTCTTCTTGAAATTCATCTTCGTTTCTGTATCAGGGGTCTTCTATTTATAGGTGAGAATCCTTGTGACTTATGTTTGAAATTCAAAACATAGCCGTTTCAGATTTGTCCCCATCTTGACTTTCATTATGTCCCTGTACATAGTACTGACACTGTCAGTTTAGTTTTTGACAGTTTTCAGACTGTCCACCCTTTGACTTGTACCATTGGATAAATGTCTGAATCTTTCCAACGTCTCTTTAATCTTAACCATTGATTTGTTGACAAAATCAAGAGTTGTTATCTGTCATTTTCCTTGAAATCTTCCAATGTAATTTTTGATTAAATCGAAATATGTATTCAGCAGGTTCCTATGTATGTAAGTCTACTGAAATGCTTGTCAGTCAGCTGTCTGAAGGTTGCTGTGTTTATAAAACTTCAACTGACTATCTTTTATCTAACTTTTAATTGTGAAGTTAGATTACACCAATTTGAACATAACTAAGTTCCAATCACCACTTAACTTATGGAACTTGGACCTTGTACACAAGGTATATGTAATTAGTTTAGGTCATCACAGACTTCCCTAAATTCTGATTCCATATCCTTGACTTGAAATACTAAGTTTGATCCCTTAGCCTTCAATAACTATGTTTGAGCCCTCAGCCTTCAGTCTTCTGCAGGTTCCTAAACTAGTCTACTGACTCAGGTACCTTACTGACCTAGACAGGTAAGCTGATAAAAGTCAGCTGACCTTTTACAATGCTTGTTTGATCAAACCTATACAAGGATCAAACTCTAATAAGCCTATACATTTAATCTAGATATCTTTTTGCCTTTGCTCTATAACAGCTAGTCTAGCACTCATCACTAAAACTTAAACTATGTCCAATAGTTCCTCTACCCCCCCCCCACTTAACCGAAACATTGTCCCCAATGTGTAAGAGGAGAAATAAAAAACGAAAAGGAACTTAGCTTCGGTTAAGGGCGTAACCAAAGAAGAATCGGATCGTCGTATAAATTGTCAGGCTCATGTAAATAGGCCATGAAGAATCTGTGCTAAATATCTTAAACAAACCAAGAAGAATAGTGGTGACAACAATTTGTATAACAAAAGTGCGGCAGTAAAAGAGAAAATAAATAACTCCAAAACAAATTAAGCCGACAAAATCATTATATGATTAATATTCTGCTACATCAACTAAGTAGAAAAAGAAAAATAAAATAAAATAAAAACAAGAAAAATGGAAAACAACAATAGAAAGAATTAAAAGCTAGTCCTCATCAGAATCACCCTCCCATTCGTATCTAGGCTCAAAACCAGGAGGTGGTGCAGAACTCGAGGCGGCGGTGGCTGAAGAGGATGCTCTATGATGTGGGTTAGTCCTAGGTGGCGGGGTCGAGGAAAGAATGCCAAAGAAGTCAATAATCATATCCATCATGCTATGCAAACTCACAATCTCTCGCGAGTGCTCCTCAAGCAAGGCTCTCTGAGTTCTCGGTGCTCCATGCACCGGAGTACGCTCCCTCTCTGCTCTCACCCATTTCTGTACTCTTGAGACTGACTGCGAACTGAGCTGTGGCTCAGGATCTTCCCAATCATCACTGACAAGCATCTTCACCTCGGCCTTTAGAGCAAACATATCAATCATCGGCCCGTATGGTAGTAGCTCTCGCTCAGAAGTGGTGGAAAGCTCATGAATACGGCTATGCATCAGTAGACTGATGTTGATTGAGGCACCTGTCTCTAGATAGAACATCAACTCTACGCTTGAAGTGGTGATAGAGACCGTGTGCTTCATCGAAAGAAGGCGAGCACAAACAAATCTATTGACCATTTCCGGTCCCAAGATAGCTCATTCTCTAGGAAGATGGTGGGGGCTCCAGCAGGATTGCGCTTCCATTGCACCCCTAAGAAATCAGCAACCATATCCATCCTCTCGAATTTGGCAACGTTGCTCAAGGATGTGTACTCATCAGGGCCTACAGGTGGATTTCTAACCCTAAAATGAGCGTTGATCCGCTCGATATATAAATCAACCTTAACACCGCGAACCATAGCAAATGTGGCTCCGAGGTTTTATGAAACATATTCATAGAATTCCCTTACAACCGTGGAAAAACTTGCCGGTGCCTCAGCCATATCCAATAAATCTTGTGCTTGTAAGGCCTCCTGAAATATCGACCCGCAGTCGTCCAAATATACCCCTCGTTCTGGAGCCACTGGCCTTGCGTTCCCATGGCCTTGGAACGACTTGTAAATAGCTAATGAATGGAACTGCGCAACCCCGTCTATCAATGGATTGGCATCTCTATACACTATCTGATATTCACTAGGACGAACAGCTGACCGTTGACGCTTAGGACCTATCCTGAATGAATACGGAATCTGATCTAGAAGCTGTTTCTGGAAAATAACCCTTCGTAAACTGGAGGTAGGGTACGGTATACTGGCCTAAAGTTTTCTAGATGTCTTCTGAGGCTGTGCCTCTGATGGTGGAAGAAGAAGAATTTTGGGAACTTCACCGTTGCAGCAGCACTAGAGAACAGCAACAGGGTTGGAAAATAGGTGTTTAGGGTTTGGAAAATGGAAGGAAATGGTTTGGTTATTGATGTATTATTTTTATATGATTAAAAATACGTTATATTATTATGTTTTATCAACGAATTCTATATAAAATATATGAAATTATGGTATAAAGTGTTAGTCTTTATAATTTAGAGTGTTTAGTAATAATAATAATAAAAAGTTGTAATTTTGTACCGATTTTAGTAAATCGGAGTGTCGTGTCAGATTTACGTGGGTATTTGTGGTATTTTATTGCAGATTTATAAACCAAGACCCCGAGAATCAACATATTGAAGTTTAATCATATCTCTGGAATGATTTAGAAAGTGCCACAAGTTTAAATGGTCAATTGAATAGCTTAAGTGGACAAGTAGCCAATCAATCTGGATAAGTAATAATAGAGAAATATCTTCGACAAACGAATGGCTCATCAAAATGATATTTTCAGAAAAAGTGTTCTTCACAAAAGTTGTAGATTTTTCCGAGAGTGTTCCAATGCAATTTAAATTATGAAGATTGGAGGTCTAGAACTTAAACAGTGATCAAGTGGCTAATCGACTTGGATAAAGAAAAAAATCCCGTAAAAGCTTCGGAGGAACACGAGGTCATCAAAAAAGCGTTATCTGGAGAAGAGTCCTTCATGAAAGTTGTAGAGTTTCTCGAGATCTTAATTTTGGCATTTCGTTTGCAATTTTTGGAGGTCCAGAACTCGAGATATGAATTTTAGAAGTTTAATAATTATATATAAAAAATAATATCTCCTACGCACATGCTGGAATGATCAAGTTAGTGGGGATCATCATTAGTCCGGACCGAGCCGGCTTAATACCGGACCGGTCCGGCCTTTACCACTTTGTCTATATAAAGAGAAGCATTTGCAACAGAACGAAGAGTACCAAAATATATATATAACAGTCTATATATATATATCTCCTTCTTCTCTTTTCTTTTTAATTTTTAGTAGTAGTTGTAAATAAGGCCTTACGCCGTAATAATGTAATTTTAGTATCGTTGTAATGCTCGAGAAAATCTCGGAAGTCGGTTTTGCTAAAGAAGTTGTAATGTCCGGAAAATACGATTTCTGAATCAACTGCCGTATTCGGGTAACTTTTCTTAAGTATTTATGTTTGTTTTTGTATTTTTCGTTGTTATAATGTTTTTAGGCTAAATATAATACTGGCCAAAACTATGTAATCGGTTTTATTTCGATCTTTTCGTTAAAGAAATGTTGTTAAGTTAAAATGACTAAAATTGAGTTAATTGAATCTTTTTCTATTTTGATCGTATTCGTATTGACATATTTAATAGATCCGAGGAATTCATAATCTAATTATGAATTGACGCCTCGTAGTCAGAATTTGAAATAAAAGATAGAAAAACCGGAGGGTAAAATTGGCCGTGTGAACAACGTGATAACGGAATCCGATTTCCTAACCGGGGGTAAATTTGTTTTGGGAGAAATGAATTTTATTATAATTTGTACTCGAGATCGTAATAATGTTAAATCATCAGTTTAATTGAAACTTAAACCGGAAAGTTGAATCGTCCGGCTTTGACAACCGGAGCCTTTAAAATAAAATTGACCGTTTGACGAACGGAATGACTCCTTTTTATCTAAAGGTAGATTTGTACTCGGGACCTGTTTAGATTAATTAGTTTACCGTAACAGTTGTGGATCTTGGACTGATGACAATGGACATATGACAATTTCATAAGCTCGTGTGAGGAGGAATTGTTTACCTCAGGAGTGCACCGTTTCACTTACTCAATTGGACCTAAAATAAAAGGAGAGATCGAACACATTTCAATTAATCGAAAAGATCGTATAAACCAATTATATAAGTTTTGGCCAGTTCTCTAAAATTATCTATTAATATCTTGGTACCTATATATTTATATCTATATATATATTTTGCAATTTATGTACATCTATATATATTTATATATCTATATATATTATATTAGAATAACTATTAAATTACGTATTTATTTTATGTTAACTAGAATAGTAGTGATCTGTGTGATAAAATTGCGATTTAGATCGAGTTAATAACAGCTCTTTGGTGTTTAACCACACGTAAAAGAAATTACCAAGTTCCCCGAGGATTCGACACCTGACTCATCATACTAGCACTACGATTTGACCCGGTACACTGCCGGTTAGGATCTGTATAGCCTAGAAAAGGTCCGTCAAAACAATTTTGGCGCCGTTGCCGGGGAACGTCGCTAATTTCTTTTTATGTGTCTATGGTTACTACTTGTATTAGCTTAAAATTCTCGAGAATAAGTCAACACTTTTCTTATCTCATTTCTATTTTATTTTTCGTTGGTTGTTACCTTTTAGGAAAATTACCAATTTTTACTACTATCAATTTCGTGTTATTTTCTATTTTCGTTAGTTGATGACCAGAAGTGGTAAGGCCCCTCTCGCTCCTTATAAGCCCGACATAAACACTTACGAAAGGCGGTTAAGAGTAGAGAGTAAACGCGGTCATACTAGTCGGGGAAATCCTGACCAAGAATCATCTTCAAACAGAAATACGAGAATGGCTGAAATCAGTGATGAAACACCTGAACAAAGGCTGGAACATGCTCTAGGGCATGGACAAAACCCTGTTAACCCTAATAATAATAATAATAATAATAGAAATAATCAAAATCGGAACCAGAATAATCGTAATAATCCACCAAACCCGAGACCTATATGTGATCAAACAATAAGAAGAAACCGGACTAATAATCCCATACTTTTACCTAATGAAGGAGCGAATAATTTCGAAATTAAGTCTCATCTTTTTGGTTTAATTGACGCAAGAGCCCAATTCCTAGGAGAGGAT
Source organism: Gentiana dahurica var. dahurica (assembly GCA_024500145.1). Classification (NCBI taxonomy): domain Eukaryota; kingdom Viridiplantae; phylum Streptophyta; class Magnoliopsida; order Gentianales; family Gentianaceae; genus Gentiana; species Gentiana dahurica. The sequence goes on from CM044903.1 coordinate 2,360,418, forward strand.
GATGAAGATCCACATCATCATCTCTATCTTTTTGAAGAACTGTGCAATACATCCAAAAGTCAAGGTGCTCATAAGGAATTAACGAGAATGACTATGTTTCCTTTTTCTTTAAAAGGACGAGCCCGAGATTGGTTTATGTCTCTTCCACATCATTCACTTACTAGTTGGGAGGAGATTCAAACTGAATTTCTGAAACAATATTTCACTCCTGGACGAAATTTGGAATTAAAAGTCGAGGTTGCTAACTTTAGACAAGGATCTGAAGAAACGCTTGGGAATGCGTGGGAAAGGTTTAAAAAATTGTTAAGAGCGTGTCCCGATCATGGTTATTCCTTAGATATGCAAATTCAACTCTTCCGTCAGTAAATTGAGAAAAGACTCACGTGCGGATGTAGATCATGCATGTGGTGGTTCGTTAATGATGAGTGAAGCTCAAACAGTTTACGATGCTATAGAAAAGATTTCCAAAAATAACGGAATGTGGGAAACCGGTTCTAGCACCGGAAAAGTAGCTTTTGCAGGAGAATGTACGTCTAATACGGAAGTTCTAGCACACTTGGAGAATTTGAGTAGGAAATTTGATGGTTTACAACAGAATAAGAACCAAAATTCAGAAAATAGTACACCAAATGAATACTCAAGTCATGATAATGTGGCATTAGGGAGTGAAGAACCAACAGGATATTCAAGAGAGGAGGTGAGTTTTCTTCAGCAGCATAGGAATTTGAACAATGCATACTCAAACTCGTTTAATGCTATTAGAAGAGATCATCCTACTTATCGATGGTCCGAAAACCCTAGTAAGCCGGGACAACCGCCATATCCAGTCCCATATAGGAATAATAACCAAGTTTATCAAGAAAATACATCTAATCGAATTTACAATCATTACCAAGATCCTATCCTCAACATACCACTCAAAGTATACCAGTAACTCAGAGTTCAACTCAACTGCAGAAGGAGTTGAAAAATGGGAAAAACTAATGGAAAATATGATGGGTGTAGTATCTACTCAAGCTAAGAATATGGAAACAATGATGACTTCTATTGGTACAGTCACTAAAGATATGAGTACAATAAAAACATCTATGAGTGGACATGATACCAGAATGAGAACAATAGAAGCCTCATTGAGGAATATGGAAGATCATTTGAGTAGGGAAGGTGAACGTAACAACAGGAGACCCCCCGGAGGATTACCAAGCAACACTGACAGAAACCCAAGAGAGGTAAATGTTGTGGTTACGAGAAGTAGGAAGCTTAGTGGAAGCAATGGAGTAGAAAACTTTGGGAATAATGAAGTAGAAAATGATTTAGATGGAAAGAATGATGAAACTAAAGATAAAGATGAATTCATTGACGAGGAAGAAGAAATTATAGATAATTTCTTGAAAAGGAATAGAAGTTTGGAACATGAAAATGAAGGTGAAAATTGGGTAAAAATCCTAGGATTTTGAAAGACCCTATGGATAAAGATTTAAGGAATTTATTCAAGGAACATGTTAGAATAAATGAGAAACAGGAAGAATCGGAAAAATCTGAAGCAGAGATTGATTCAGGGAACAATTTAAAGAAAAAAATTCAAGAACCTGAAACATGGCGACTAAGTAATACTCAAAGGTTTAAGGAAAAAGGAAAAGAGAAATTGACTAAGGAGCCAAAGGTTATAGATTTAGAATCTTTACCCTACCCTCCTAAAGATCAAATCAAAAAGGCAAAAACCGATAAGAAGTATGCTCGTTTCCTTGATACTTTTCGTCATCTTCATGTTAATATCCATGTTATTGAAGCTCGATTAATATACCCGCCTATGGAAAGTTTCTGAAAGAGATACTATCAAATAAGAAAAAATTAGAGGAATATGAGAATATATGCCTAAATGAAGAATGTTCTGCAATTCTGCAGCATAAGTTACCACCTAAACCGAAAGATCCCGGAAGTTTTACGATTCCATGTGAAATTGGAGGATTTCTTTTTAAGAAAGTCTTATGTGATCTTGGAGCTAGTATAAATCTCATGTCTTATGAGGATTATAAAAAGCTAGGCATAGGAAAGCTTACTAAGACTGAAATGACTCTGCAAATGGCAGATAGATCGATTAAGTACCCTAAAGGAATGATTAAGGATGTATTGGTTAAAGTAGACAAATTCTATTTTCCAGGAGATTTTGTAGTTATGGAAATGGAAGAAGGATATTCAGCGCCTCTTATTCTAGGTCGTCCATTTCTAGCTACAAGAAGAACTTTAATCGATGTTCATAAAGGAGAGTTAATTTTGAGAGTCAATGAAGATGAAGTTGCTTTCAATATTTTCAAAGCTATGAACCATCCATATACATCACCGGAATCATGTTCTTTTATAGAAGATATTCATTATGTCTATGATAATCGGTTACCAACTTTTGAAGACAGATTAGAAGAATGCTTAACTCTGTCTATCTATAAAGAAGATGAGGAAGACATTGAAATGAAAGAGATAATCCTTTCTCTAGATAAAGGAAGCTTTACTTTTAAGCCACCATGGCATAAGTATTTGGAGTTAGAACTAGAAGGACCAGTTCTTAAATCATCAATAGAAGATCCGCCAAAGAATCTGGAATTGAAACCGTTACCTTTAAATATGAAATATGCTTTTCTAGAAACTGATAATCTATTACCGATTATTATTTCATCTACTTTAACCGAGCAACAAGAAGATCAATTAATAAGAATGTTAAGAAAGCATAAGAAAGCTTTTGGATGGACAGTTGCCGATATTCGAGGTATTAGCCCCGAGATTTGTGTTCATAAGATAATTCCGAAAGAAGATGCTAAACCTTGTATTCAACCGCAACGCCGCCTCAACCCAAATTTGCAGTTAATCGTTAAGAAAGAGGTCATTAAGCTATTAGAAATGGGAATAATCTTTCCTATATCGGATAGTGAATGGGTGAGTCCAACTCAAGTTGTACCAAAGAAAGGAGGTTTCACAGTGAAAGAGAATGATAAGAATGAATGGATTCCAACAAGGGAAATTACAGGATATCGAATGTGCATTGATTTTAGAAAACTAAATGATCATACTAAGAAAGATCATCATCCACTTCCATTCATAGTTCAAATGTTGGAGCGTTTAAGTGGTCATAAGTATTACTGTTTCTTAGATGGTTATTCGGGTTATTTACAGATCTTCATTGCAGCAGGAGATAGGGGAAAGACTACTTTCACTTGTCCTTATGGAACTTTTGCGTATAAAAGAATGCCGTTTGGTTTATGTAATGCTCCTGCTACGTTTCAAAGATGTATGATGTCTATATTTTCTGATATGGTTGAGAAATTCTTAGAAATTTTTATGGACGACTTTAGTGTTTATGGAGATTCTTTTGGTAAGTGTTTGTCGCACTTAGAAAGAGTTTTACAACGTTGTGAGGATACCAATTTAGTTCTAAAATGGGAAAAATGTCATTTAATGGTATCGGAAGGAATTGTTTTAGGTCATAGAATCTCCGAAATAGGAATTGAAGTTGATAAAGCTAAAGTCGAGGTGATTGAAAAATTACCGCCACCAGTTAATCTAAGGACTCTAAGAGGATTTCTTGGACATGCAGGATTTTATAGGAGATTTATTGCAGATTTTTCAAAGATAGCAAAGCCTCTAAGTCATTTGCTTGAAAAAGAAGTACCTTTTAACTTTGATAGTAAATGTATGGAAGCATTTAAGACCCTGAAAGCGAAGTTGATTACTGCACCAGTTTTGGTAGCACCAGACTGGAATTTACCTTTTGAGATTATGTGTGATGCTAGCGATTTAGCTGTAGGAGCTGTTTTAGGTCAAAGGTATAATAAAATTCTCAAAGCTATTTACTATGCATCCCACACATTAAACGCAGCTCAGCTTAATTATGCAACTACAGAAAAAGAACTGCTGGCTGTAATTTTTGCCTTAGATAAGTTTAGATCATATATTGTTGGTTCTAAGGTAATAATCTACACAGACCATTCAACTCTGAAGTATTTACTGAGTAAGAAGGATGCGAAACCACGTCTTCTTAGATGGATTCTCCTACTTCAAGAATTTGATATTGAAATTAAAGATAAAAAAGGAAGTGAAAATGTAGTAGCGGATCATCTAAGTAGAATGGAGACTGAGGAAGAGATAGGGAATGAAATTAAAGATTCATTTCACGATGAACAACTATTTAGAATAGATACTCCTTCAACCATGCAATTATTAAAAAATAGAATTCCCTCTAAGGAAATCTCACCTTGGTTTGGAGATATCATTAATTACTTAACCTGTGATTATATTCCGTCTCATTGGACTTGGCAACAGAAAAAGAAATTCTTTTATGACTTAAAATTTTATTATTGGGAGGAACCAGACCTTTTCCGTAAATGTTCGGATGGGATAATCAGAAAATGTGTGCCTGATAATGAAATTTTAAGTATTTTATCATTTTGTCATGATCGTGAGGCAGGAGGACATCATGGAGGATGGAAAACCGCTTTTAAAGTTTTACAATGTGGTTTTTATTGGCCTACACTATATAAAGATGCTTATAAATATGTTAAATCTTGTGAATCTTGTCAAAAATGGGGAAATGTATCTAAAAACATGAAATGCCTATGCAACCTATTTTAGAATGTGAGTTATTTGATGTTTGGGGTATAGATTTCATGGGACCTTTTCCTATATCGTTTGGAAAAAGATTTATTCTTGTAATGGTAGATTATGTTTCAAAATGGGTAGAAGCTGAAGCTCTTCCCACTAATGATACCAAGGTTGTCATACGATTCCTTAAAAAGAACATATTCACTAGATATGGCATTCCGAGGGCGATCATTAGCGATAGAGGTTCACACTTTTGTAATAGACCATTTACTAAGTTAATTGAGAAATATGGTGTAACACATAAACTAGGAACGCCCTATCATCCGCAAACCAGTGGTCAGGTAGAGGTGTCAAATAGAGAAATCAAAAGAATCGTGGAAAAAACAGTTGATTCAAATCGTAAAAACTGGGCAATTAAATTAGATGATGCATTATGGGCGTACAGAACAGCTTTTAAAACACCAATTGGTTGTTCTCCCTATAAGCTAGTCTTTGGTAAGTCTTGTCATCTCCCAGTTGAGTTAGAACACCGAGCCTTCTGGGCTATTAGATTTCTAAATTTCGATCCTAAGGCTGTCGGTGATCATAGATTGCTTCAATTGACAGAACTAGAAGAATTTCGTCTCGATTCTTATAAAAACGCTCGAATCTACAAGGAACGCACGAAGTCCTTCCATGATAAGAGAATCTTTAAGCGTGAGTTCCATGTAGGTGATCGAGTGCTTTTGTACAATTCACGTTTAAAGTTGTTTCCAGGTAAGCTTAAATCAAGATGGACAGGTCCATTTAAAGTAACACGGGTTTACAAAACTGGAGCTGTTGGACTAACTGATGGAAATACAACTTTTATAGCCAATGGACACAGAGTAAAGTTATTTGTAGAAGGAGAAGGAATCACACTGAAAGAAGAAATAATGCTACTGATTGATCCCCCGACAAATTGAAAAAGCAGAGGAAAAATGAAAAACTGAAAAGCAGAGAAACTGGAATCAGCCGAATACCAGGTGCTATCTATCTTTACTCTACTTTTCTGTAATTTTAATTATGTTTAAACTCTTTTCGTCTTTTACCGGATAGACGTAAAAGAAATGGATGTCTTTTTTAGATAGAATAGGAGTTTTTATTTTACTTTTGAAATTAGGCCTTGATAAAGATGTCGCGTTTTCTATAGAAGCTTTAGTTTTTGAACAAAACAAGAAATTGTTGAGAGAGATTAGATTAAGAGAAGTATGTAATGGAACATCAAGAAGTGCGATAAAAAGAAGGGCAAAGTTTCTAATGAGATGCAGAATCTGTGGAAAAAGTGAACATGTTGGACGATGTGGGAAAAACACAACCAAATCCCAGGATGAGTGTTTGAATATTGTTAGGAAGGGAACGATTAGGTGGTTATCCGAAAATCCCGATGGAATTCCGAGAGATAATTCAAATGCCTCATTTTTAGGAGTTAGGTTGATTGAGCGTTATATCGGAACTTTGGAAGATTTAGAAATCGAAGAATCAGGAACCCCTTAAGTTCGAGTCTTTTATTTTATTTTATAAAATTTTCGCATAACTTCTGAGAATTTCATAAAATTGGATCTTTATAAAATTTGAGGAGTTTTATAAAAGTTTTATAAAAGTTTTTTTAGATGTTTTATAAGAGTTGATATAAATTTATTAAATTTTTATAAGCTTTTTATTAAAGTGTTATAAGGATTTTATTAAATTTTTAGAAATTGTTATAAAATTATAAAAGTTCCTTCAAATTTTATTTTAAGAAAATTTTATAAACTTATTTTTAAGACTTTAATTAAGTTTTATTAGAATTTGTATAAGTTTTATTCAAAAATCATAAAAAAAATCGAAAAACAGAAAAAATTGTTCACGGACCGATCCGGCCTTAATACCGGACCGGTCCGGGGTCTGAAAACATAAAACAGACGGGGACCATTCTTTTCTTCTTCTTCTTCCCTAATTTTTTCTAACAGCCGCACCCCACACCCAAACCCCACATTACGATTTTTTTTTTTTTAATTCCTTCCACAAAAATTCATCTCACACTACACCACTACTTGATTTCTTCTCATTATCATCTCCTCTCTTCAACACAAAGTGGAAAATTCAAAAAAGGGTCAAGAACAAGCTCCATTCATTCCGGCGACTTTAACACTTTTCCGGCCTACTTTTCAACGTTTTTTACACTATAAGGTATAATCTAGTTTATTTAGTTGTTAATTTTGTATTTTTCATAATTTTTTAGATTAATTTCAACTGTTTTGATTTTTGAATGTGTTGTGACATTATTATTATTTTGCTGTTTTTGTTGTTGTTGTTGTTGATTGGCATTACCAATATCGTAGAATGGCTGAGTCGAGTACTAGAGTCTCTAAAAAGAGAAAATCAAAAATTCCAATTTCAACTCCTGTCGTAGGCACAGTAATTTTATCACCTGAAGAGGAATCTGTAAGTTTTGAAAGAACCGCATCACCTGAGGCTAAGAAAGCATATGCAAAAATTTATAGTAAGTGTGATGTTTTGGTTGAAAAAGGTTTAGATTTGGATGACTTAGGTGATGAAGTCAAAAATATCTTTAGAAGGCGTCAGTGGTTAGATTTAGCAGCCAGAAGGGAAGGTGAGATTAACACGACTATAGTAGCTGAGTTTTATTCGGTTTTATCTACTATGTCAGAAGAACAGCTTACTCAGTCGGAAACTGTACCTTTACGAGCTAGAAATATTCCTTTTAACCCTGCCGTCATTAATGCAATTTTAGGAGTTGAGGTTTTTCCTGATGAGGAGGATTATAGGGTAGTCTATAATTTAGATGATCCTGCTAGTTTTGAGCAGACTGCCCTGAGAGCCCAGACTGTTTTTGACCCGACCGCGGTGTGGGTTGAAAATCGGTTTAATTACGGGAACTGTTTTAGAGGTTTGAGGGCAATTAAAAGATTTATTAGCCATAATCTCTATCCTTCTAGTAAACATACTGCTTTTGGAAAGGAAGATGTTTGTATTGCGTGGGCTATGGTAAATGATGTTAGAGTGGATGTTGGAAAGGTCATGTTTAAAAGAATTTTTGAGAGTATTGTCATCGCCAGACCAGGGAGTCATCTTTACTTCCCTTGTTTTATCTCTGATTTATGTCGTAGGTTGGGAGTACCATTCCTGCCTAATGACAAGTTATCTCTGGCTGATGGGAATCTGATTGGACCTAGTTTGACTAGTCTTCCGGATGGTAGTATTAGCTCTTTGCTTAGAAGACGTCAAACTCAGCCAGCTCCACCCGTTTTTACATCTTCTTCTTTTCCATCTTTTTCTAGTCAGCCTCAACAAACTCCTTTCTCCAACACTATCACATATGACATGTTTCAATCTTTAGTGACAGATGTTGCGCGTGGTCAAGCCAATGTGGCTTTATTCGCTGAGAGTACTAGGCAGTGGTGTGATGATATTCGTAGAGGTTTAAGAAGGAACGAGCAGTTGCTTCGTAATCCTACTTTTGATGATCCTGCCTATCCACCTTGTCAGTCTGATCCATATACCTTACCCCAGTGGGAAACACCTATTCCACCACAGTCGAGCTTTCATCCATCGTCTTATCCTTTTGGAAGCCAATCTAGTGGGGCAGGTGTATTTTCGACAGGTGTTCAGAGACCAGCGATGTCGAGTTGGGGAGGATTCACTGAGTTTGCACATGTTACATCTGGCATGAGTTCGATGGGTCTTGATAGTTCAGTCGGGACCACGACTTCATCTCATCCATCGGCTTCTCGATCGTTTCCAAGTTCGAGTTTTCAAGTTGATCCGGAGGAAGATTATGATGAAGATTGAATTTTAATGATTGATTAAACATGTTTACTACACATTTTATTGCATTCGACTTTTGTCATTTAACTATTGGTTTGTTTTCAATTTTCGTTACAATAGATTTTATAAAATTTTGGTTTGCATTTTAAATCGGTTTAGTTTTTATAAAAACTATAAAGAAAAAAACCCAAAAATAATTTTCGTATAATTACTATGTCATTTTATAAAATATAATGTGTCGTTTTATCCGTTCGTATCAAGTTAAATTAACTTTATAATGTATCTTCGAGGAAAGAGCTAGCAAGAGGCACGTGAAAGTAAATAGCCAAAAATCAAATTGACTTTCACCTCTGTCCCTCAGTAAAAGCAGGATGAGGCGGACCGGTCCGGCCTATACTCGGCCCGATCCGTGAAGGGAAACAGCATGACTCATTTTTTGAGTCTGTCTCGTTCATCCACGTATGTATTATTTTCTATCTATATAAAGGAGGCCAGGGAATGAGGAAAGCATATAAATTTCTTTCACTGCCTATCTACTTCCAACTGTCATTTTATTTTTTTATCAAGTTTTAAAAATGTCGAACCACTCCTCACCATCTGTAAATTCTTACGAGCCTAATACACCGGATCATCCGGAATCGCAAGCTTCTAATGAGAGTATAAATTTACACCCTCGTTTTGCTAATTCTCCAATCCTATTGGAGAAAGGTTTGAATTTTGATAAAATTGATCAGTGGGGTAAAACTCTCATTAGGAGTTTCGGTTGGAAAAAATTTGTAAGTACACCACGAGGGAGAATTAATATTACGGTTGTAAGGGAATTTTATTCGTCCCTACTTTCAACATTCGCGATAGAGTCTACACAGATTGTTCTGGTAAGAGGAGTGGCTGTTCCCTTCTCTTCATCTATCATCAACCAAGTTTTTGAAATTCCACCAGTTTCTATGCCACATTTTGAATTGCAATGGGGACTACAAAATCCCTCTAATCATTTGAATAAAGTACACGAGTCTTTCCAGTGTCTGTTCCCGCTTTTTGATACAAATCACGACATGTCTACACGAGCTTTACTTCCACATTTAAAAGCGTGGAAGCATTTTATAAATTCTCGAGTTTATCCCACCTGGGATTTTGGAAGTTTAACTGAGAATGAAATGCTTCTACTTTTTGCTTTGGCATTCGGTGTATTTGTTGATTGGGGTATATTGATTCAAAGGACAGTGTCAGACTTTGCAATAGCCAGAGGCAGTAGGGGGAAACCTATGCCTAATTCTTGGTTGATATCACGTTTGTGTATTCTTCTCAATGGAGTAGAAGAGCTGGAGACGGATGAAATTTTTCCGTCTAGAGATAGTCGGTTTGGATTGCTACCGGTTGATACACCGGGTTGTTCGTCTACTATCTAGAGAGTTGTTAGTGATTTGTTAGTAATATTTAAGTTTTAATAAGTTAAGTTAAGTTTGCAGTCCTTTAGTTAAGTTTGTAATAATGTATCTTGTTTAATATATATGTCTTAGTTTTTTTTAGTTGTTGTTTTTGTTTAATGATATAATTAGTATACGCTAAAATGAATTCGGAAAAATAACGTTGATAGATAATTTTAATTTTATTTTCGAACCTACTTCTTTACTACTTATTGAACATCGGGACGATGCCACTTCGTAAGTGGGGAGTAGAGTTAGGTTAGAAAATTCATTAAAATTTTCGAAAAATAGTAAAAAAAAAAAAAAAAAAAAATAATAATTATATTATATGTCTAATTTAGATTTTAATAAGATTTTAAGTTTATATAATTGAGTATTTAATATTAGATATTGTTTTTATAAAATTATATAAGTATGATTGATATTTATAAGTAAAATTTTTAGAATCATTTTCAATACGAATTATGAATTTGGAATTGGATTAAGTTTATTGATTTTTGGCACCACAAAAATATAACTATAGCCAAATAAGCCCACCTCAGCCTTGATTAGAGTGATCAAGACCTCACTCGAAATTGTCAATTATGATTAAATAACCGAGCTTTAGCTATTTTGGTCTACATTTCCTTGAAATACCGCAAGTTTGTACGTACTGATAAAAAGAGATGGTGACGTAAAAGCTAAATTTTGGTATATGCTGAGATTGGAAAAATTAAATAAGTAGTAGTATATTCGATCTTACCTCATGACACTTGCAACATAGCCGATTTTGGTAATAAGTTCGGATATATTAATTAAGAACGAAGCACCATATTTACACAGAATTAATCAAATATCAGGTATCTTCCTTATCTGTGATTAACAACTTAAAAATAAAAAGCACAAATCGGATGTAGCTACCAATGATTGGAGTGAGTAGGGTATTATCACGAAATGTCCTATATCACTATGAGGTAATTAAGCTCCCGATTGCCTGATGAGAGTAGTCCAGCTAGGGTATTATCACGAAATGTCCTATTCTGGGAATGAAGGCACAAGATAAATTGAAAAAGGAAAAGTTGAATCATAAGATCTCAGGAATTATTACAAGTTTAAGGAAACCGGACTTGTAATTTTCGATCGAAAGAGTAGTACTCCGATCAATCTTGATGAAGCAATGCCTGTAAGTTTGATTTTCTACACACACTCACGCTTTTAGTTCTTAATCTTAAAAAAAAAAAAAAAAAAAAAATCTGAAAAAAGATGCTAAGAATATGTTTTTTTCAAAAATATGAAGATGTAGGTACGTACGACTTGCCTCTTTCTCTTTTTGATTTCTTTTTTTTCCGATTAACCAACATCTTGAACCTAAACTCTATAAGCCATTTTTGTCAATTACCTTACTAAAATTTCCGATTCCAGAATTTCATAATAGTTGCGATTAAAAATAATTCTGATATTTTATTTATACTTCTTAAGTATTACATATATAATTTTATCTAAATAATATTTAATGTTTAAGTTATTTCAGTTATATACTCTTTCTGTCTTCTTAAGATTTTAAATTAAGATAGATAATATATTTATAATATTGATAAAATATATTATAATCTGAAAAATTATACTATCTTTTATTACCGCTTATTTTTGCTCGAGGACGATCAAAAGCTAAGTGGGGAGTAATTTGATGTATTATTTTTATATGATTAAAAATATGTTATATTATTATGTTTTATCAACAAATTCTATATAAAATATATGAAATTATGGTATAAAGTGTTAGTCTTTATAATTTAGAGTGTTTAGTAATAATAATAATAAAAAGTTGTAATTTTGTACCGATTTTAGTAAATCGGAGTGTCGTGTCAGATTTACGTGGGTATTTGTGATGTTTTATTGCAGATTTATAAACCAAGACCCCGAGAATCGACATTTTGAAGTTTAATCATATCTTTGGAATGATTTAGAGAGTGCCACGAGTTTAAATGGTCAATTGAATAGCTTAAGTGGACAAGTAGCCAATCAATCTGGATAAATAATAATAGAGAAATATCTTCGATAAACGAATGGCTCATCAAAATGATATTTTCAGAAAAAGTGTTCTTCACAAAAGTTGTAGATTTTTCCAAGAGTGTTCCAATGCAATTTGAATTATGAAGATTGGAGGTCTAGAACTTAAACAGTGATCAAGTGGCTAATCGACTTGGATTAAGAAAAAATCCCGTAAAAGCTTCGGAGGAACACGAGGTCATCAAAAAGCGTTATCTGGAGAAGAGTCCTTCATGAAAGTTGTAGAGTTTCTCGAGATCTTAATTTTGGCATTTCGTTTGCGATTTTTGGAGGTCCAGAACTCGAGATATGAATTTTACAAGTTATATATAATTATATATATATAAATATCTCCTACGCACATGCTGAGTTAATCATGGAAGTGGGGATCATCATTAGTCCGGACCGATCCGGCCTAATACCGGACCGGTCCGGCCTTGGATCAAAATTCTATATAAGAAGCTCATCAGAGAGCTCATTCGATGTACCAATATATATATAACAGTCTATATATATATATCTTCTCCTTCTTCTTTTCTTTTCTTTTCTTTTCTTTTTTAGTAGTAAATAAGGCCTTACGCCGTAATAATGTAGTATCGTTGTAATGCTCGAGAAAATCTCGGAAGTCGGTTTTGCTAAAGAAGTTGTAATGTCCGGAAAATACGATTTCTGAATCAACTGCCGTATTCGGGTAACTTTTCTTAAGTATTTATGTTTGTTTTTGTATT